>PVKU01006916.1:0-31072 GCA_004027475.1 Anoura caudifer
TCCCTCTTGATGTCTTCCACGGAGCTGTGTCCTTCCTCGAGTTTCTCCAGTGTCTCCTTGGTGATGATCGCCGATTTGAAGAGTTCGGAGGCAGTGACTTGCCTCCTGATGCCTCGGAACCACAACTGCTTACTGCTCTTTTCCTTCTCATCGATCATCATGAAGATATTTTCCACCACCTTATCCAGGGCACGCTTCGTATCTCTTTTGTATTTTTGAACTAACTCGATTTTTTTCTCCTCCGTGATGTATTCCGAGTTCAGCAGCTCCCACACTGAGGGCCTCTGTCCCTTGTACCTGCCGACCGTGACCTCCACCCGCTCAGTCTCCAGGGCTCTTCTCGTGGCTTCATCGATGTACAAGGATTCCTTTTCATCGCGGATCAGAGGGAACAAAGACCAGCCCACTGCCTTTTTCTGGAGGCTTCTCTGCTGAAGCTCCTGGTATGTCACCTTCTCATGCGTGTTGGGATCCACAAACCTCTTTTTCATATGTTTCTGATCGGACACGAGTGGGTACATATCCTGGTGCAGACAGCCACGCCTGTAGGCCGTGTCCAGCGGGAGCCGGTGGTGGTGCAGCGGGTCCACGACACCCCCTGTGGCCACCTGCACCTCCAGCAGTCTCAGCGCCTCCTCCCTGTCTACCAACTTCCTTCCCATGGCCTGGAACAGGGAGAGCGTGCGTCCCGTGTCCGGGTCTGAGTAGCCTTTGACAGCCTTCTCAGCGTTCCGGAGCCTGTCCTTAAGGTCCTCGCCCACCAGGCCGGCAGCCACGGCCTCGTCCACGGAGAGCTTCTGGTGGTTGTGGGGGTCCAGCATGAACCCTGTGGCCGCCTGGGCCTCCAGCAGCAGGGCTGCAAACCCGGTGGGGATGAGTCCCCTCGTGCTGGCCTCGTAGATGCTCATCACCTCTTGTGTGGAGGGATCGGTCACGCCCGCGATGCAGCCGCTACCTTCTAGGTAGACCTTTACCTGCTCCAGGCTGCTGAGGGTCTGTCCCCCGCGCAGCGCGTCCAGGGTCTTCTTGTCGATGATTCCAGCGTTGAACAGCTCCGCGGCCGTCACGTCCCCGCCAATCCCTGGCACCTTGATGACCTGGTGTTGCTTCTCTGTCTCTTCCACTGTGGTGGTGACGATCTCCAGCAGCTGCGGCAGACCCATAGCCTGGGCTCGGTGCTGCTGGACCAGCTCCCGCCGCCTGTCCTCCGTGAAGTACTGAGAGGACAGCAGGTCCCAGACGGACACGCTCTGGCCCGCGAACTGGCCCACGTGCATGGTCACGGTCTGCGATCGCAAGCCCTGCCTGGTGGCCTCGTCGATGTACACGTACGCCTCTCCTTTCTTTACGATTTGCAACATGTACAGGCCGGTCTCGGGGTCCTCCACACAGCGCTCCAGCAGCTGCAGGTAGGTGAGGTTCTCGTGCGTGTTGGGGTCGAAGAAGCCCTTGGTGTCGTCGCTCGGGTCCGCCAGGATGCGGTTCATCTCCTCGTCGAAGTAGCCTCGTTGGTAGGCCACGTGCACTGGCAGCCGGTGGCTGTGCACCGGGTCGATGATGCCGCCCGTGGCGATCTGGGCCTCCAGCAGGCGGATGCCGTGGTCCCTGACGATCAGGTCCTTCTGCATGGCCTGGAACAGGGAGATGGGCTCCCCGGTGTAGGGGTCGGTGTAGCCGGTGACCGCGCGCTCGGCGGACAGCAGCTTCTGGTAGGTCTCCTTTCCAAACATCCCTGCCGCGAAGGCCTCCTCCACGGTCAGCTTGCGGTTTGCCACGGGGTCGATGAGGAAGCCGGTGGCTGCCTGGGCCTCCAGCAGCACCAGGGCCGTGCCGGGCCGCAGGATGCGCCTGCTCAGGGCCTCCGAGATGCTCATCTTCTCCTTGGTGGCCTGGATGAGGACCCCGGCGATGAAGTTGCCTCCTTCCAGGCAACGCCGCACACTGTCCATCTGCGTGACCTCCTGCACTGTCCTTGTCCCCCGACTTAGCTCGTCTAGCGTCTTCTTGTCGATCACCTGGGACCTGAACAGGTCGCCAGCTGACACCTGCTTCCGGAGCCCCCTGAAGATGGCCTGTGGGGGCTTCTTCTCCGAGGCTTCAACCAGGGCGGTGAGTGCACTGACCACCTGCCGCAGGGCCGTGGCCCGCCCGGACTGGCAGAGGGCTGCCAGCTCCCGCCGCCTGCGATCGCTGACGTACTCCGAGTGCAGCAGGTCCCAGAGAGACACGGTGAGCCCCTTGAACCTCCCAGCCCCGACGGGCACCTTCATGGCCCTCAGGGCCACCGCCGTGTGCTTGTCCACCTCGAGTGCCACATCCTGGGGCAGGGGCAGCAGCCACAGGCCGGTGTCAGCGTCAAGGACACAGCGTTCTTTGAGCTGCTGGTATGTCACCTTGTCCCGTGAGCTGGGGTCGAAGAAGAACTTGCTGTCCTCATCAGTCCCGGTCAGTGCCTGACTCGTCCGCTCGTCCAGGAGGCCCAGCTTGCAGGCCGCTGCCTGGGGCAGGTGCACCCCATAGTTGGGGTCCACCGCACCCCCTGTGGCCAGCTGGGCCTGCAGGAGTGGGAGGCCCTCGCTCTGGGGCACAAGCCCCTTCTCCATGGCCTGCCACAGCGAGAGAGGGCTCCCCGAGTAGGGGTCCGTGTACCCGGTCACTGCCCTCTCCGCCTGCCGGAGCTGCTCACACAGAGTCCCACTCACAAGGCCGGCCTTGACCGCATCTTCCAGGGATAGTCTCTGGTTGGTAAGAGGGTCCACAAGTGAGCCCGAGGCCACCTGGGCCTCCAGCAGACTCTGCCCCAGGCCCACGGGCAGGAGGTCATCCTTCACAGCCTGGTCGATGCTGGCCTTGGTCCCCGAAGGCTGCAGCAACACACCAGCCACGCAGCCCGTGCCCCACAGGCAGGCCTTCACAGCAGGCTCCTCAGCCACCTGAGCAGGTGATCGTGAGCCCTGAGCCAGTGCCGCCAGGGTCTCCTGGGTGATGATGCCGGCATCCAGCAGCCAGACAGCGGGAACCGCGCCCCGAGGGCCAGGTATGGTGACACGGGCCTGAGCCAGGAGCTTGTCCTCCTGCACCCGGCTCTGCACGGCCGCCTGCAGCTGCTGCACGGTGGTCTTCCCAACCCTGAAGTCCTCCAGGAAGCCCCGCCGCTGCTCTTCC
The DNA here is from genome assembly GCA_004027475.1 of Anoura caudifer. Taxonomy (NCBI): domain Eukaryota; kingdom Metazoa; phylum Chordata; class Mammalia; order Chiroptera; family Phyllostomidae; genus Anoura; species Anoura caudifer. The sequence continues at coordinate 3,166 of PVKU01006916.1, forward strand.
GTGAAGTGGCAGGACACCAGCAGCTCCCAGAGGGACGTGCTGTCCTCAGCCCCCTGCGTGGCCTGTAGGGTCTCCTGGACCTGCTGGTCTGTGGGGATGGCAGGAGCACTTTCCTGCAGGGGCAGGAGGTACAGGCCGGAGGCCTCGTCCTTCAGACACTGTCCCAGAAGCTGGACATAGCTGGTGTGTCCCCGGCCATCCGGTGTGGGGTAGGTCTCACAGGAGCTGGACAAGGCCGTCTCCATCTCCTGGTCGATGCAGCCACGCTCAGTGGCCACAGGCTTGGGCAGGTGGTAGCGGCCTGCGGGGTCAATGACCCCTCCTGTGGCCACCTGGGCCTCTAGGAGGCGGGCAGCCTGCTCCTGGCGGACCAGGCCCTTCTTCATGGCTTGGAACAGGGACACCCGCTCCCCAGAAAAGGGGTCCCTGAAGCCGGTCACAGCGTCCTCGGCCCGTCTCAGCCGGGCATACAGCTCGGGCCCGACCAGCTGCCTGCGCACAGCCTCCTCCACCGACAGGCTCTCCAGGCTCTGGGGGTCGGTGAGGGCTCCGGCGGCTGCCTGGGCCTCCAGCAGTGCCAGGGCCACTCCTGGCCCCAGCAGCTTCTGCTTCATGGCCTGGTAGAGGCTGAGCCTCCGGTTGGAGGACGGCAGCAGCACACCACCCACAGCGCCCGAGCCACGCAGGTACCGGCGGACGCCGTCCATGCGGAGCAGGGCCTCGGGGCTGACCGCCCCGGCCAGCAGCTGGCCCATCAGCTCCTGGTCGATGATGTGGGCCTCCAGGAGCTGGTAAGGGGTGACGCGTCCCCGCAGCGCGGGCAGCGTGATGTCCGCGCACCTCGCCGACTCCCTCTGCAGCAGCTTCGCCACCTGCTCCAGGGAGAGCTCACGCCGCCGGTAGCTGTGCAGGAGCCGCCGCCTCCGGGCCTCGCTGAAGCACTCCGAGTTGAGGAGCTCCCACGCGGACACCCGCCGCCCCCGGAACCGCCCGTGGTCCACGGACAGCAGCAGGCCCTGGAAGGCCCGCCGGGTGGTGTTGTCCACCAGCTGGGGCTGCTCACTGTTGAGCGGCAGCAGGTAGAGGCCGGTCTCAGGGTCCTCCACGCAGCGCTCCAGCAGCTGCATGTAGGTGAGGTTCTCGTGCGTGTTGGGGTCGAAGAAGCCCTTGGTGTCGTCGCTCGGGTCTGCCAGGATCAAGTTCAGCGTCTGGTCAAAGTAGCCGCGCTGGTAGGCCACGTGCACGGGCAGCCGGTGGCTGTGCACAGGGTCGATGATGCCGCCCGTGGCGATCTGGGCCTCCAGTAGGCGGATGCCGTGGTCCCTGACGATCAGGCCCTTCTGCATGGCCTGGAACAGGGAGATCTGCTGCCCGGTGTAGGGGTCGGTGTAGCCGGTGACGGCGCGCTCGGCCGAAAGCAGCTTGGCGAACACGCTGGGCCCGATGACGCCGGCCTTCAGCGCCTCCTGCACGGAGTACCTCTTGTTCTCTTTCGGGTCGATGAGGAAGCCGGTGGCCGCCTGGGCCTCCAGGAGGACGAGGGCCGTGCCGGGCCGCAGGAGCCCCTTCCTCTGAGCCTCGCAGATGCTGAGCCGCTCCCGGGAGCCAGGCAGCAGCAGGCCAGCGATGCAGCCGGTGCCCTGCAGGTAGCGCTGCACTGAGCCCAGGCTGCCCACGTGCTGGGCTGTGGTCTGTCCCCGCGCCAGCTGCTCATACACGTCCTGGCCGATGATCTCCGCTTTCAGCAGCTCCCCGGGTGTCACAGGGACCCTCAGCCCAGAAAAGGTGGTCTTGGCAGTGGCCGCGGTCTGCTCCAGGGTGGCCCTCAGCACAGCGGCCAGCTCCTCCACGGACAGTGTCCCTTGCTTGTGCTGTTGCACCAGCGCCGCCCTCTGCTCCGCCGGGACAGCCTCGGAGAAGAGCAGCTCCCACAGCGACACGGGCTGGCCCTGCAGCTTGCCCCCCGAGACGGTGGCTGCACTCAAGGCCTGCCGGGTGCTGTGATCGATGAATGGGGGTCCCTGTGGCTCCTCTCCACGGGCCTCTCCTGAGAGGGGCAGGAAGGCCAGCCCCGTCTCCGGGTCGGTGACACAGCGGGCCAGCAGCTGCCCGTAGCTGAGGCTCTCCTGCGTGCTGGGGTCCAAGAAGCCAGCCGTGTGTGGGAGATGCTGCTGCGTCTCCTCGTCCAGGCAGCCATAGCGCAGGGCAGCCTCCAGGGGCAGCCGGAGCCTGCGGGCCGGACACACTAGCCCGCCCGTGGCCAGCTGGGCATCCAGGAGCCGCAGTGCCAGAGGCCTGTCCACCAGCTCCTTCTTCATGGCCTGGAAGAGGGGGATGCGGGTGCCGCTGAAGGGGTCGTGGAACCCGGCCACCGCCTGCTCTGCCTCCAGGAGCTGCCCATGCAGCTCTGGGCCAACTAGGCCTGCCTTGACCGCGTCGTCCACGCAGAGCCTCCGGCCGGTGGCCGGATCCACCAGAGCACAGGTAGCAGCCTGAGCCTCAAGGAGTGGAAGTGTGGCGCCCATCGGGAGCAGATGCTCAGCGACGGCCTGGAAGAAGCTCTTCTTGCGGCCGGCGGGCAGCAGGACGACCCCTGCCACGCCGCCGGTGCCCTGAAGGTAGCGCCGAACCTGGGGGCGGGCACTCACGTCCTGCACCGACAGCTTGCCCTCCTGCAGGCCCCGGGCGGTCTCCTCGTCCAGGATCCCGGCCTCCAGCAGCTCGGCCAAGCTCGCTGCCCCGATCAGCGTGCGGAAGGTGGTCTGGAGAGGCAGCAGGGCCAGGCCCGTGTTGGGGGCCCGCACGCAGCGGCCCAGCAGCTCGCTGTAGGACAGCCGCTCCAGGGTGTTGGGGTCCAGGAAGCCCGGCTCGCGCTCCGACAGGGCACGCTGCGTCTCCTGGTCCAGGAGGCCCTGCTGGCAGGCCAGCTCCGGGGCCACACGCACTCCCCGGGTGGGGTCTACCAGGCCCCCCGTGGCCAGCTGGGCCTCCAGCCAGCTCCACCCCAGTGCCTTGTCCACCACCTCCTTCCCAATGGCCTGGAAGAGGGCCAGCTTCTCACCCCCGTAGGGGTCAGGGTACCCAGTGACCGCGCGCTCAGCAGCCCGCAGCTTCTCCTTCAGCTCCAGGCCCACCAGACCCCGCTGCAGGGCCTCGGACACGGGGAGAAGCTGGCCCTGGGCAGGGTCCACGAGGCCCCCGGTGGCCGCCTGGGCCTCCAGCAGAGCCAGCCCGAGCCCCTCCGGCAGGAGGCCCTGCTTCATGGCGGCATAAAGACTCAGGGCCTGGCCCGACGCCACCACGTGCACCCCGGCAATGCTCCTGGCCTGGGGCCCCGGGGGAGTGCTGGCTTCCTGCACGGCCTTCATGGTCTTGGGGACGATGGCCGGCTCGATGCCGTTGGTGACCAGGACTTCATGAGGAGAGGCGTGGCCATTCATGGTGCCCGGCTGGTTGTGCAGAACTGACTTGCCCGAGACCTGCTGTGTCTGCTCCCTGCAGAGACGGGAGAGGGTCCGTCAGGGGCTCTGGGATGGCCCAGGAGGGTGGTCAGGGGTCAGTCCTGGGTGCCCCTCGGGGACCGGATCAGCACCCAGGTGAGGCCCTCCCTTCTCCTGGCCAGTCCCAGAAGGGACCAGGTGAGCACTGGCACCCCAGGCTGGCCCGGGTCCTCAGGCCTCCCTCCCGCCCCAGCACCGTCACCGCCCACCCCGCCTGCCCACCTCCGGGGAGGGCCCTGGTGTTCTCGCCTGGCCTCTGCCCTGCGCCCCTGCGGTGCCCACGCCTCCCACCACACGACCTTTCCCTTTGCTCCCCAAGGCTTCTCCCCACCGCCCCGTGCCGTGGACGCCAGCTCCCACCTTGTCCTTCTCCCCGTGACGCCTCCAGACTCATGCCCACCCTCCAGCTCCCTGCTGGGCTGCAGCCACACACCCCCACGCTCCCCTCTGCCTACCCCGACCCGTGCTCTCAGTGTGGCTTCTCTGCGCCCACCGCTGGGGGCCCGGGCACCACCGATTCAGGGCTTGTGGCTGCTCCTGTGGGGCTGTGGGCGGGGCCAGGCGTGGTTTCCAGCCCTGCGGGTCGTGGTCAGCGGGCTGAAAGCCCAGGAACCCCCCGCTGTCCCCTCTCAGCAGACAGCTGTGCGCATGATTCCCTGAGCAGCGGTGACAGGTGCCTGGCCCTTCCCCCAGACCTGCTTCTTCCATGCTGGGTTACACTGTGCTCCCCAAAAATACATCCCAGCCCTCACCCCCCATCCCTGTGACTCTGGCCTTGTTCAGAAACAAGGCCTTTGCAGATGTCATTAGGACCCGGTCACACCGGAGCAGGGAGGGACCTGATCCAACATGCCTTGTGTCCTCAGGAAGACAGACACACGGACAACGCCCGTGGTGCTGGAGACAGGCTGACGTGACCCAGAACACCCGGGATTCCCGCCAAAAGCCAGAAGCACAGACTTCAGACTCTGGTCTGTGCACCGTGAGAATTTGCTTTTGTTGTTTCAAGCCCCGGGGGCAGTGGTGACAGCCCAGGGAACAAGCAGCCGCCCTCCCTGTCTGTGAGCCATCGCCTCCCCACTTCCCCAGAAGTGTCCCCAAAGCCCCCTCCTGGTGTCTGCCCACACCTGTTCTCACGTTCTCCCACCCCAGCCAGCTCCCCGTGGCCCACACCTCAAACTCCCACACCTCACGTAAGGTCCAGGGAGAGGCCTAGGCCGGGGTCTGCCCCCCGCCCCCACTCCACAGCCTTCACCGAGGTGACCTTGTGCTCCGGCTGCCAAGTCTGGCCAACCTATCTTGGGTCTGGTGGCTCCTGACCTCCGGGTCATGGGGCAAGGGGAGCCTGGTCCCTGGTGACAGGGCTCTGCTCCATCTCCTCTTGTCTATTAACTTGAGGCTGCCCCAGCCCCCCCAAATCTGCCATCGAGCCCAGCCTGTCCGAGGCCCAAACCACAAGTCCAGCTGCCTCCTGGACGTCAGTGCCCAGTGGCCTCACGAGCAGCCTCAACCCCCTCAGCACCCACAGCTGCCGGCCCCGTACCCCCAGCTGGCCCCATGGGGGGTTCCCCTGCACCACAGCCCATGTCATGTCCGGGCCCTTGGCCATCCTGCATCTGGGAGCAGGAGGGTCAGCGAGGGACCACCCGGGTGGGGGCTGAGACCTCGTGGGGAAGCCCCGTCAAGCCCACCCCCACCCTTCAGCGGGAGCGTGAAACCCGGCTCCCTCCCCGCCCTTGCGTGACTGCTGGGTGGGAGGGTCCTGGGGACACCCTGCAGCAGGCCTGCCGCTCAGGCGCAGACAGTGGGTGCCAGCACCCGACCCAGGGCGGGGCCTCGGGGGTGCTGCTGCGGCTCTCCCTCTTTCCCGAGGGGCGCCGCCGTCAGGGAGGGCATGCTCAGGGCACGGTGCCCAGCGTTTGAGAAGATGTGACCAGCTGGACGGCAGGAGCCCACGTGGTGGCCAGTGGAGAGGGCAAGGCAGGCTGAGGGGTAGCCACTGAGGGCGTCTCGGCAACACCGGCTCACAGGAAGCTCCGCCATGTCCCCCAGGAGGGGGCTCACACGGGTCCAGGAAGCCGGCAGTGGGGGGAGCAGCGGTGACCCGCCATCCCCACACTGACCCACTGGGGGCTCGGGCTCCTCCTCCGAAGCTCCCACGATGGGGGGTTTAGACCTCCTGGCCCCAGAGGGTGACCACTTCTGCCAGGGCACACAGCCCTGGTCCCTCTGAGCTAAAGGCCACAGCCACTAGCAGGGCCCTCAGGCCCCTTGTGTCCAGGGCCACGAGGCCAGAGGGGGGCGACCCGCCTGGCCAGGGAGCTGATCTGACCACCACAAGGAGGTGGGGCCTGTGGCAGGGTGGGGGCAGGGAGGGTGCCCTGATGACCCACCTGGCTCCTCCCCTATGTGGAAACAGCCAGATGCAGCTGCCCTGCCCTGGCCTGAGCAAGGGTCTCCAGGGAGAGCACCTGGGCGGGGGGTGGGGGGTCCAGACCCCCGCCCACCTCCTCCGTCTGCGTTTCCCCAGGAAGAGATGCCCCTTGGCACCCTGGGAGTGGGCGTGGCGTGATCATGGCGGAGGCGGGGCTGTCCTGACCGCCCTCCTGGGGTCCGTGAGACTACCCTGCAGGCCGCCTCGTCTCTGTCCATCTGCGCCCCCTCTCTCCACCCACAGGCCATCCGGAGGCACTCCCTAGCGCTCCCTGTGTCAGATTCGGCGCCCGGGGCCAAGCTGGGCACGTGCTTGGCTGCCCCCCAGCCGCTTTCTAACGTGCCCTGCGCAGGCTGGCATCCAGCCCGCCCGCCCTGGCCGGAGCTCCAGGGAAGCTGGAACCCTCCACGGGTCCAATGCGTCCAGCAGGGGCGAGGGGCGGGAGAGAAGAGAGACACCTCTCTGCCCAGCAGCGGGTCACCTTGGTGGCAGGGCGACCAGGTTGGCACAGCTGTGTGTGTCTTGGCCCGGAGCCTGCACAGCCAGGACTGCAGGGAGGAGGGGCAGCGCCAGGACAGGAGACCCAGAGGGGCTCAAGGAGCCTCAAGTTCTGGGCACAAAGGGGACTCCTGGGGGGAGGGGGGTGCCTGAGGGACACACATACAGGGAGTGGGGACTGTGCCTGGGCGCAGGTGCCTGGAGATCTGTAGTGGGGATCCTGGGAAGGCGACTGGACCTAGGGGGGTGGGCTTTGGAAGACAGGCCAGGGCATGTGAGGGGTGTCCTGAGTCCAGGTATGAGTGTCCCAGAGAGGTGGCCCCGTGCAGAAGTAGGTGCCCGTGGGAAGGGGCCATGGTCCTGGGGCTGGAAGAGGGAGGCTGAGCAGACCCTCCAACCCACGTCAACAACAAAGCCAGCGGAACCTGAGAAGGGAGGCCCCTCCCATGGCTTCCCTGGAATGGCCCCACCTGCAGGCCCAAGGCCACAAGCGGGGGAGGCCATTCCTGAGACCGGCAGGTTCGCATTTCTGGGGGCGGGGCACCACCCTGTCGGCCCCAGGTGGGGGCGGGAAGCTCGCTGGCTGTCCACCTGGTCAGCACAGACGGGGACAAGGGACTTTGGCCCAACTTCGGGCCGCAGCTGGAAGGCCCGACCAGGTGCGGATGGACAGAGAGCAACAGCCCCATAGAATGTCAGCGTCACGGCCATGGGTGGGGCACCGGACGGGCAGAACCTCTCCACGTCCGCCTCCCAATGGTCCTGCGATGACCCCGCGCGGGTGTCCCTGGGCAGCTCCCTCAGTGCGTCAGCAGCCAGCCCCTCGGGCAGCAGCCACACCTGCCTCTCAATCTGCCAGCCTAATTGCCTCGGCCCCAGGTACCCAGGTCGACTCCCGTAGCCAACGCCCCCTCCCCCGCCCCCTGCCCATCAAGGGCGGGGGGCGGGGAGGAACCGGACCGGACCGGTAGGGCCCCGCCCACAGGCGCACCCGTCCTGCCGGGAATCCGCCGGGCGGGTGAGACCCCCGCCCGAGCGCGCGTCTCCCACGCCCGCATGGGCAACCCCAGTCTCCCCGGCTGCTCCCACGCCGCGCACGAGGGCTGGCAGCACGGGGCTGTGGCCGCAGGTCCCCGCTCTGCCCGGGCCCCCGCGTGGGCCCGGAGCTCAGACCGCCCGGGACGGCACAGAAAGTGCTGCCCACCCGCACCCCTTCCCTAGCCTCAGCGGCCGAGCCCGGCCGAGCGCGGCGCAGATGTTTCGGTTCCGCTGGGCAGCCCGCTCTCTCGGCCCCGGTGTCCCACCTGCGCGCTCCAGGGCCCGTGCGCAGTCTCTCGGCTCACTCCACGGCCCACGCCAGGGGCCGCCGGGATTTAAACCTGCTCGGCCCCTCCCCGCGGCGGCGGCCCCGCCCCGGTCTGCGGGCGGTGGGTGGTGGCCAGGTGGGGGCGCGCCGAAGCCTGGTGGGGCGGGTAGGTCCCCCGAGAACCGACGCCCCACGGCGACCCTTGGCCGGCCGGCCGGCCGTGAGCACCTGAAGGCAGGGGGCGCCCCGAGGTGCGGGGATGGCGGCTGCCGAGGGGCAGGGTCCTCTCCCTTCTGCCCCGGCCCCTCTCTGACCCCTCGCCAGTCACGGCGGAGGAATGCGGGGCGGGCGCTGTGGGACAGGCGGGTGCGTTCCACGTCCGCCAGGACGGCATCTGCCGGCATTTGAATGGAGTTTGCAAGGGAAATACGGACCAGTCGGGACAGGGACACGCGGGTTTGCTTTGCAAAACGCGACTTTATTGCTCGAGAAGGGCTGGAGGGCCCGGGCAGGGACTGGAGGGGTCGCCCACCCCTCTCCCCTCCCTGTCGCTGTACTCCGGGCCTGCTCACTCCCTTGGGGCCGGCTTCCTGAGCTGCTGCTTAATCCTGAGGGGGCTGAGCCAGGCTGTCCTGAGGAGTTCCCTTCCGTGTGCCCCTCCTTGGCCTTGACCTTGAGGAGCTGGGGTCCCTATGTCCCCAGCAGGCCCCCAGTCTTGTCTGAAAGGGAGGGCCAGGCCTCACTCCCAAGGGTCCAGCAGCTCCCCCTGAGCACAGAGACCTCCTGTCCACCCAGGGGTCCCCAGGGCCCCTCAAATGCCCATCCCAGCACCCACCTTTCCGGGCAGGAGACGGCCGGGGGCTCTGAGGATGGAGGACCTGACCTTGGGGGCAGGCCTGCTGGGGGCCATGGCCCAGGACAGGAACCTCTCATGGATCTTCTGGCTGGTCCTTCCCTTCGCTGCCCAGAGATGCCAGATGGACGAGGGCAGAGCAGGTGCCGGCCCCCCCAGGGCAGGGCCCGAGGCCTCCCTTCCATCTGTCTGGCCCTGAGGGCTCAGGCACCCCCCGCCCCCACCCCAGCCCTCACCTCTGCCTGGGTCATTCTTGACCAGATACTCATCCAGGGCCACCCAGCCACCGCCAACGCGCACCATGAGGGAACTTCGGGACACCTGCACAGGCGGGGGGGTGGGTGCTGGGGTCAGTTCCCACGGCTCTGCCCTCAGCACCACCCACCAGGCCCAGGCTCACACCTGCTCACCGAGGCTCCCAGGACGCTGGGCCGGCCTCTGGGCATCTGTGGGCTCCTCTCTGTCCACGTCCCCCACACTGGCCATGCTGTGTGGCTGCTGCTGGCTTCTGAGGAGCCCTGACCAGAGCAGTGAGGTTCGATGTGAACCTACGTCCCCACAAAGTGTGCAGGGCCAACCTCGTCCACCCCAACCCTGCTCACCAGGTGCCAGGACACTGTCCACATTGTCCTGCCGGGAAGCGTGGCTGCACTGGCTGTGGCTCGTGGCCTGGTGCAGGCCCTGGAGCAGCTTCCTCCCGTGGCCGAGCCATTGCAGGAGGTGCTGCGTGGCCACGAAATCTGGGCATGTGTCAGCTGCTCATTGTGGGAAGGAGGAGCGAGGCTGGCCAGGCCTGGGTCTCTTCCATGGGTCCATGACTGGGGGGGCTGCAGGTGGCCGGCCCTGGTCCTCGTCCCGATGGCTCTGCTTCCTGCGGCTCCGGTGCCCTGTGGTGGCCTCCAGCTCAGCTCTTCCAGGGACCCACCGTGCTACTCCCCGGGCCCCTGGGCAGTCCCTGGCTGGGGCCCCTCAGAGCCAGCACCTTCCCAGGAGCTCGCCAGCACAGCTCTAAGGGCCTCAGGAGGCCGGCAAGGTGACCCCCATGCCCGGCACTGCCCTCTGTGCTCCCGGCCACCGCCACCTCCTGAAGCTGGTGCCCCGACCCTAGCTGGCAGGTGGGCACCCTGAGCCCCCAGGAGCGGTGCGCGGCCCTGCAGCCCACCAGCTTCCCCAGAGTGCCTGTAGGTCGGGGCACTCACAGGGCGTGATCCCAGGCTACCGGAGAACAGGGTCACTGCGCGGGCCCCGGCCACAGCTCCCACCTTCATCCTGCGGGGCTCGGCCTCCGGCAGCCGGTGAGACGGTGCAAACAGGCCCTCCACACAGGCGAGCATCACTGTCCCCTCCAGGACACAGGGCCTGCAGCGGCAGAGTGGCAGAGGTGGGCAGGCAGGACGCAGGGCTGGGCGGGAGTGGGTGGGCACAGAGCAGAGTGGCAGGCTGACCTCTCCATCGAAGGGCTGGTCAGCACCGCCCAGCAGCCCCTCAGCCTCAGCAGCAGGCCCAGGTGGCAGGTGCGCTCCTGGGGGCTCCTTCTTCCCGGGGCAGGGCTCCTCCACAGCAAGGGGGACGTGACGCAGGTTGGCCCACTCAGCGCAGCCCGAGGTGCCTCCTTAGTGGGGAGACCACAGCCTGGCTGGCGCCCCAGGGCTGGGCACTCAGGGTTGGGGTAAGAAAGGCTGGCAGGGTTGCCCCCTACTGCGGGTGGACCTGTGTCCCCCAAATTCACACACGGAAGTCCTAACCCCTGAGCTCCTCAGAACGTGACCATAATTGGAAATGCAGTCATTGCAAACACACTCAGCAGGAGGAGACCCTACCAGCGTGGGAGCGAGGGTGGCCCCGAGTGTCCTTGTGAAAAGGGAGGTTCGGATGCCGACGCACAGAGGGGAGACGGCGGGAAGACACAGGAGCTGGTGCGGCCGTCAGTGGGGGGCAGGGGCCTGGGGCCGAATCCCCCTCACAGCCCTCGAAGGCCCAGCCCTGCGCCCCACCACTGAGAGCTACCAGCTGCTGCTGTTCAAGCTGCTCAGGCAGCCCCAGCAAACGAAGCCGGTCCCAGGTCCGAGGACCAAGGCGGGCGGCTGGGGGGCTCCAGGGCCGGAGGCGCCTGGGGACAGCCCAGCCCCCCTGTTACTGCCGGCGGAGGGGGCGGAGGCGCAGCGCCAGGGTGGAGCCCACTCAGGGACTCCAGGCTGGACCACGCGTGCGCCTTAAACCAGGAGGGATGCTCAGCCTGTTCTTCAGAATTAAACGTCCAGTTAGGTCATCAGTGGAGGTCGTGAGCGGCCTCACCGTGATCTCCGCTGGGGCTTGGCCGGCAGCGAAGGCAGAAGGTGAGCCAGGCCCCTGGGCCTCTCTGCCCCACCCAAGAGAGCTTTGAGGCGGGGCAACGCAGTCCCCACAGGCCCTTGACTGCCTAGACCCACCTCTGGGGGCCGGCAGCCAGGGCCCACCGCCCCTGCAGGGAGAGCCGGGGAGCCTGGCCATGGGGACCTGAGGGTGTTCAAGGGGTGGGGGCTGAGTCTAGAAAGTGCCACGGAAGGCTCCTGGTCAGCCCTGCCTGCCCAGCCCCCTCCACAGAGGGCAGGTCTCCTCTGTAGGTCCCGCCCAGCAGCAGACAGGGGGCCAGCCCCAGAGTCCGGTGTTGCCTAGCTTCCCTGTGGTCACCCCTCCCCTCCCACAGAGCTCCTCCCTGGCCCCCCACACTTCCAAGGCACCTGTAGGACTTCGGCCCAGCTGCCCTCGGGCTGCAGCCCCTCCTTGCCGGCTGCAGGCTCCCCCAGGCCCCGCCAGATCAGCTCTGCCGGCCCCCAGGTGGCCTTCAGCCCAGCGTCCTCCTCCCGAGTCTCTGACCAGAGTGCGGCTGGGGAGAGAGGACCACCTGGAGAGCCCGGCCTTGGGCACGGCTCCCGACCCCAACCCATCTGGCCCGGCTCCCTGCGCACCTGGAGCTCCAGAGCCCCCATCCTGGGCCTGGTCGCCGGTCCCCACCACCACGAGCCCCGCAGGCCCCGGGGTGCCCAGTGGCGGGTGCGGTTCCCAGACGGACTCTGCGTGTGCCACCACTTGGCCGGGGGCCTCTGCCCACTGAGCCAGGTGCTCTAGCCGCTCTGCCAGCCCGGCCAGCTGGGCCCTCAGCTGCAGGAGGAGAGCAGGGTCGTCCGGGCAGCCCGGGCCTGGGCCCGTAGTTGTCCAGCCGGTCCTGCCGGAGGCCAGAGAAGGGGCAGGGCGGAGACCCCTCCCCCAGCCAGCCTGTCCGCAGCCCTCCTGGCCCATCCTGGGGGCTGTGGGCTCGGCCCAAACACCTGCTCTTGGTCCTTGAGCCCTTGACATTCTGAGGCTGCCCCGGCCAGTTCCAGCCGGGCTCCCAGGCTTGCTGGGGGTGAGGGCTCCATGGGCGCTGTGCTCAGGCCACACAGCAGTGCCCGCTGGGCACAGACAGCGTCCCCGTCCCCCGTCAGCTTCGCCAAATCCTGGAGCTGCTCCAGCTGCTCCCTCACCAGCCGAGCTTCGTCCTCTGCAGTCATGTGGGAGGGAAGGGCTGGGGTGAGGGGTGGGGCACCAGGAGGGTCCTCGCTCTAGCACCTGGACCACGTTCCGAGGCAGCGCAAGAGGGACTGGGTCCCCAAGCAGGAGCGCTGAGGACACCTTCGCTGACCTGCCGGCCTGTCCCACCCACCACTCACCTTCGAGCAGCTCCAGCAACCTCTGGCCAGCCTCCAGGGCCCTGTCCAGGCCCTCCGCGCAGGCCACCGGCCCCTCACACCCATCCTGTGAACACACACTCTCTGAGCCCGAGGCCAGCGCCCCCGCCCCACCCTGGGCCCTGGGCTGTACCTGCAGGTGCCCTGTGGCCCCCTCTCCGCCTTTAGGCTCCGTCTGGCCCTGCCCAAGCTGGGTCAGGGGCCGCTCGCCCGGAGTCAGCTGCACCAGGAGTGCCCCCCGGGCCTCCCTGAAGCTCCAGGCTGCGGGCACCAGCTGCTCCAGGAGCCTGCACCTGGGGACCGAGACAAGGTGGTCAGCAGCACCTTCCCCGCACCAGCACCCACCGCCAGGCCCCCCATGGCCTCACCTGGCCTCTGCCCGCTGCACCAGGCGGTCCCACCGGGCCCGCAGCTCCGCCGGGCTCTGGGCCTCCTGAAGCGCCCGCTCCACCTGCAGCGCCCGCTCCCCCAGCAGGCGCCGGAGCAGCTGCGGCACAGGACACGGGGCTCGGGGGGAGGCGAGGCGCCACCCCTGCCCAGCCTCCCACCGCTGCACCTTTGGGGGGCGCTGGGACCCAGAGCCCACAGTCCCCCGGCAGAGGGTCTGTGGGCTGTCCCTGCACCGCTGCCTTGGCCTGCAGCTCAGAGAGGACTTGGGGGCCCCAGGATACCCCAACCTGGGCCTGCCCTGCCCACCCTGTACCTCCTGCTCCCGCAGCTGGGCAGCAGCCACTGTGACATCGGGGGCCACGGGTTCCTGCGAGGCCTGCAGCTCCTCCATGCCGTCCAGCCAGCTGCGAAGAGTGTCCAGGGGCCCTGGGGATGCCTGCAGCAGAAGCTCGCTGGTGTCCCCCGGGCTGAGCCCGGCCTCCCACACCCCCTGGGCTGCCCCACCTCACTGGGCCTGGCCAGCCGGACCCCACCTCCACAGCCTCCGTCACCACCATCTCTGTCACCACTGTCTGCGTCACCTCTGTCACCTCAGTCACCTCCACGGCCCAGGGGCCCCAGCAGGCCCAGGAGGCCCCTGGTGGGGGTGGGCCCTGGGGAGTTGCTGGTGGGCAGGGGCCCCCTTGAGCCCCAGGGCGGGCCCTGGTGCGGTGCCTTCCCTTCCCCAGGCAGCCCAGCCCCGAGGCTCTGTTTCCCATGAGCAGCCTTCGGGGACACCGAGGGTGGTCTGCGGCGGCAGGGCCAGGGGGACCCCAGCAGGGAGGAGCAGGGAGCCCTGGAGTCTGGGCCACCTTTGCCCTTGGCTTCCCTCTAGGCCCAAATGGCCCAACCAGTCCGGTCAGGCGGCCAGCCCAGCTTTCTCTTCTAGGCCTCGTCTCCCGCCAGCCACCTGTTTCCTGGGAAACGGGTCTCCAGCCTCAGCCATGAGGGTGGGGGAGGGGCTGGGGTGGAGTTTCTCACCCCTCCCCCTCGCTTCCCTGCTCAGTGGTCTCCGCCACTACCCAGGCCTGCCCAGCCCACCCGCACTGCTACCCCTGCCAGGCCTGCCCTGGTGGAGACCTGGGAGGGGAGGAAATGGGGGCAGTGCACACACTTTGGGGAGTCCTTGGGGCTGGCTAAGTGAGCTAGGAGCTCAGGACCACCCCTGGGTTCTCCGCCTCTTCCTCTGCAGCCAGACACCCCTCCTAAGCCAGAGTCCTGGGCCCCTGGGCTGCTTCCCCCCACCACGGGGCCCTCACTGGCCTCTTCCTCCTCCTCAGCCACCCCACCCTTGGGACCCAGACACCCCACCCAATGCTTCCTGGCACCCAGACTTGTTGGTATACCTTGGCCACACCCACCCCCACCCTCCCTGGAAGGAACCACCCCTCTCCCAGCCAGAAGCCCCTCTTCCCAGGCCTGCTGCACAGGGGCCACGGCCCGAAGGTGGGGCTCCCAGGTCCCCGAAGGGCCATGGTTTTCTAATGTGCTTCTGTGGCCAGGCAGGCGGCCACATGGACCCATCCACTCATCCGCTCGTCCACTTGCTGATTCCTTCATCCCACTCGGGAGTGGAAGCTGCGTGCCTCAGACCAGCAGCGCAGGGTCCCAGACCCTCCCAGGAGTCCACCCTGCCTAGGGAGGGGGGTGGGTGCCCTGCCTTTGGGGGAGCCTGACAGCCGAGCACCCTTGGAGGCCCTGGGCCCGCCTCCCCCCACAGCCTGGGACCGCGCAGGCTGGACCCTGCCTGGGCTCATTTTTTCCAGGTTTGTGATGCTGTTGTCTTGGGAACATTCCTTCGGAAAATGTTGGGTGGGGTGGGCAGGCGGGCAGGCCCGGGCGGGCGAGGCAGTGTGGGTGGACAGGTGGGTGGTGCCTGGGAGGGGCTCACACTCCATCGGGGCCCACCCTGCCCTTCTTGCGGCCTTCTCAGCCTGCCCCCCACCAGGCCAAGGGGGCCACTGGTGTGTGGGCCCCTCTGGGGCCTCCTGCCTGTGGCACCAGCCTGCCCTGCCTCCCACACAGTCTGCCTGGCGCCCACCACCAGCCAGGGTGTCCTCACAGGGCCCGGCAGTTCCCGGAGCAGCCACTCCATCGGCCTCTCGGCCTCCGCCCTGGACCTGTGCCCCTCCCTGTGCACCCCGCTCCTCCTCAGGCCTCCCGCAGGAGGGGAGGTGTAGGTGCCCCTGACTCCCAACACCCAGTCCACGTGGCACCTCCCCACCTGAGACAGGCCTGGCCCTGGCTTCTGTCTGGGCCTGCACAGGGCTGGCCGGGGGCCTGGGGCTGAGGAGCAGCCGGCAGGGCGGATGGGGGCCTCCCCCAGCCTTTCCCATGCGGCGGTGGGGCCTGGTCCTAGGCTGAGCCGGGCGCCTACTGCGCAGGACCGTGACACCCTCCCAGCAGGGCCCTGAGATGGCCTTGCCCTCCATGGCAGCCCGGGCCAGCCACCGAGTGAGGTGGCCCATCAGGAAGGAGAGGAGAAAGCAGGGGCCCTGCCCCTGGAGCCGGGGGCTGGCCGTGTGCACAGCCCCCCCGCGAGGGCTCGTCCTCGGTGCCGCCGGGTCTTTGCACAGGTCGTGTGCCTGTCCAGGACTGGCCTTCCTTGTGTTCTCTCCTTGCACACCGAGCTGGGGCCAGCCAGGCATGCCTTCCCAAGGCCCCACATGACCAAGCATCCCCCACCATCCCCTCTCCCACCCGCACCCGGACTACGGACCGGCCCAGCCCACCCTGCACCACTCACTCCCGGGTGAGGTGAGGGCCACAGGCGCCACCGGGCGGAGCTGCCGAAAAGAGTGGGGTCAGAACTGGGGCTGCAGGTAAAGCCCAAATGGGTCCCAGTGACCCCCACGGTGGCAACCACTCAGCACTCGGAGGGGTGGCTCTAACTGGTAATCACACTGTGGCATGTCTCACCGTGGCAATGGGCCAAGTGGGCCCCGGGTGGCTGGTGGTCGGGCTGGCTGCAGCCCAAGGTGGCCTGGAGCTGAGGGCAGAGCCAGGGTTCGATGAGTGAGCCTGTGGCGGGGGGGAGGGGGCATGGTGGGGGTAAGAGGAGGCTTTGCTTTACAAGACACGGAGATTCACCAGGGAGGAGACAGAGCAAGGGCAGCCGTCGGTGGGTTCTTGGTGCGTGAGTCTGTGCGACTGTGGAGCCCAGATTGTTCGGGGACCTGAGGTCCCAGGGACCAGCACCCCTGTCCCGGGCGGAGCAGATGGGTCCACAAGGAGGGTCCGCGCTGACCCTAGGTCCCTGTCGGTCACCAGAACCCAACTCAAACTGGCTTTCAAAAAAGGAGACAGAGAAAAAAAAAAATGCCTCGGCAGTGTGGAGAAAGGTGTGGGTCCAGTTCCCGGTCAGGGTGTGTACGGGAAGCAACTGAATGATGATTCCCTCCCTCTTTCTCCCTTCCTTCCCCTCTCTCTAAATATAAAATAATTAAAAATTTAAAAACAAAAAGACACTGTAGACAAAGTACCAGGAAGCCGTGAGGGAGGCCCGGCCCAGACGCCGTCCCGTGGTGCTGGCCGAGCTCTCTGCTCGGCCTGTGTGTGCAGGCAGCTCCGGGAGGGGGGCGGGCGGGGTGGGGGGCGAGAGGAGGGGCAGACCTGGTGTCTGTCTGTCTCTGGCGGCCCGTGGAGCGGTCCGCAGCAAGTGGCCCGGACTCGCCCCGGCCTTGCCCCGGCCTTGAGCAGCATCCAGGATCTCTGCCTGCCACTGGCCTCGCTGCCCGGGCCAGCCCGGGGACCCGTGGTCGCTGGTCCGATGACAACCTGCCACTCCAGGGCGACAAGCAGAGTCAGAAGTTCGCGGCCTGTCCGCTGAGCCCTCCTGGCCCAGTGAGGACGGACTGGAACCCCAGGAGGGGCTGGGAGGCTCAGGCAGTTGCCCTGCACCCTGGCCACGTCTGCTGCTGTCTTCCCCGAGCTGGGCTCTCAGGCCACAGCTAGGCAAGTCTGTTCCTCATGCCGATTCTCCTCTGCTGCGGTGGCCTGCGTTGCCGGTGACACGGAATTTTGCAGGAGGCGGTTTAACCGGGGGGGGGGGGGGGGGGGGGGTTGTTTGCTAGCTGTGCCCTGGGAACGGCCTTCAGGATCGGGTCCAGCGGTCAGTCACGCTGTTTTTTCTCATTCTCTTGGGTTTAATTTCTGCTGTCCAGCAGAATGTCCAGCTACATCCTCGGCTTAGAGGTGGCATAGACGGCAGACCAGGAACACGGCAGGATAAAGAAACCCACTCGCCTCCCTCCCACAGGTTCTAGAAAAATCACAATCACTCTCATTGGGTCCACTTACTGTTATGGGTTGAATTGTGTCCCCTGCCCCCGCCCCCCAAAATCTGCGGGGGGACCCCAGCCTTGTGCACAGGAACCTGAGCTTGTTTGGAGCTGGAGTTTCTGCAGGTGATGTGATCGAGTTGGGAGGAGGTCACAGGGGCCCGGGCCTCCGCCGTCATGAGTGGGCTCAATGAGACACCCATGGGAACCCGTGGGGGTGGGGGCTGCGGGCGCCGCGGGAGCTGGAGGAGGTAGAAGGACTGAGCCTTGGGGTTCAGTGGGAGCGCAGCCCCGACCCCGACTCCTGGGCTCCGGGACTGAGAGGGGCTGGGACCCTGGGACCCTGGGAGGGCAGCCGCCCCCGTGTGGCCCTTGGTCACAGCAGCCCCGCAACACGCCTGCACGTCCGGGACCGATCGCGGTGTTTGGTTCAAGTCCCCGCTCGTCCCTGGAGCGGGGATGGAGTCCGCACCACCGGGCATGCAGCCTGAAGGTGGGGTGGGCGGGTCCGAGGGTGAGCTGGGCGGCTGCCCTGGCCAAGGGGAACTATGCCAATGGGCAGGGGCCAGGCGCAGTCAGGAGCTGGAGGAGGTGGGCCGTGACCTCAAGGGCTGGTCCCGTCCTGCCCTGTCTCTGTTCCCCACCCTCAGTGCCTTTCCCGGTTTCACTTTCCGAGAGATAAACCGCTTTCACCCAGATCCTTGCCTCGCACCAATTATGGGGGCCCCAGCCCAGGCCCAGGGTTTGCCCGGCCAGCAGGACACTCCCATGGGACCACCATGTCCCAGCAGTTCTCAGGGTGGGGGGGGCGCCCTCATCTTCCTAGCACTCTGGTAAAAGTCTGTCTCCCTCACTCCTGAGGCTCCCCCAGAACAGGGGCCGTGGCCCCGGCTGTACCCCAGAGCCCGTCACAGAGCCACACGGGGAGGCCCCTGGGCCGATGCACGTCCGGGAGCGGGGACCCTTCGCTGCCCCTTGGCGCCGGCCCCTCCCATGGCCTCCCCGCGTGCACCAGGGACCTGGCCTGGGCGTCACCCTCGGCGCAAGGCAGGTTGCAGGCAGCTGCTCCCCTGGACCCTGGGTCTTCAGGCTGTGGCCCCTTCTCCACCTGTTCCGGTCACCCCCGGAGGGACCATGGGGCTGTCTCCCGGTGGGCCCGGGACATTGGCCGGTCTTCCCCACCACCTGGTGGCAGACCTGCGGGCCCGAGGCTAAGGGCTGGGCCACCTGCTCCTGCACACGGGCTGCAGGTTGGGACCGGCTCGCCCAAGCAGGGTCCTGCCTTCCCTGGACGGTGGCGCTCTGCTGCACACGCTCAATGCCGGGGCCTGTGACCCCATAGCTCCCAGTGCATGATGGGGGGGCTCCGGGCCCCTGGTGGCCAGCCTCCCTACCCATGTGCCTATCCTGTCTGGGGCCAGGCACAGGCCTCCGTGCAGGTCCTCGAAGGGGCCGGGCACTTCCTGGAGAGGGCGTGGCTCAGAGCCCCTGTGGGACCCTCCTGTGGGACGCACCCCGGGCTCCACGTGGGTCTCCCTGTCCGGAGACACAGCACACTGTCCAAGCGGCTGTGTCCCAAGGCAGAGCGGCTGCTCCGGGCCTGGAGCCGCTAAAGAGCATGCTCGGGGTTCGGCCTGAGGGGCCTGCACGGTGCTCAGCAGGCTGCTGCCTCCTAGATTTGGCTACTAAGGACAGTGGCGTGGACCTGGTAGGGGTCATGGCCCCGACAGTGAGTCTGCAGGGGACATTGGAGGCTGGCACACTGCTCCTCAAAGTCATCGAAGACCCAGGCGCTGTCTGCTTCTGCTCTCCCGCTCTTAGCCTTAGCTTCCACCCTCATGGTCAGTCGGAGGCTGCCAGGGCTCCGGCTGTCACATCTGCATCCCTGTGGGGAGAAGGGGAAGGCCCAGGGCCGCAAAGGGACTTCCCTCCAGCTGCATCTCTCCCCAGGTGTGGATTGAAGTCGCCCCAGGAGGGACAACTCATCAGCATTGACCGAAGTCCCATGTCCTTCCAGCTGTGGTCCTACTGGTTCTGGGGCTTTCTTCTTTTTTTTTTTTTTTTTAAATCTTCACCTGAGGATATTGGGTATGTTTATTGATTTTAGAGAGACAGAGAGAGACAAACATTGATTTGAGAGACAAACATCGATTGGTTGCCTCCTGCACGCACCCCGACCAGGAGTCAAACCCTCAACCCAGGCACATGCACCCTGACCTGGGGTCGAGCCCATGACATTTTGGGGCACATGCTTCACCTGGCCAGGTGATGCTTCAGCCAACTTGAGGCACCTGGCCAGGGCAGCACACCTGGCCTCTCAAGCTGAGACTCGACTCGGGGTTATCAGAGCTGCCCGCAGGGCATAGACAGGAGATCAGGCAGGAGCAGGACAAGGGCTGATAGGAAGCCACAGTTCCCTCGAGGGTGCAAGGCTGCAGCTGCTAAAAAGGAGGGAAGTGGGAAGGGTTCTCCAGGACGCTGTGCAGAGAGCTGAGCTGCAGGGCCCACCGGGAAGAGGGGCGCAGAGCGGCCTGTGAGCGCGCTCCCCGTCAGAGCAGGGGAGGGCGTGCATCTGCGTCCTGGGGCCGCTGGGGCGAGTGACCACGAACATCAGCAATCCACCACCTGGCAGCCCCCGAGGCCAGCGGTCCAGAGTCAGCGTCCAGCGGCGCTCCCTCGGGGGCTCGTCCCTCCCGCCTCCTCAGCGCCTCCTGGGCGAGTGGCCGCCTCACTCAGTCCCTGCTCTGTCTTCATGTGACTTCTCCCTTGTTGCCTCGGATCGAGGGCCCCCCAGATAACCCAGGACGGTCTCATCTCCAGACCCTTTACCTATGTACAGCGACCAAGACCCTTTCCTGAGAAAAGCACGGTCACGGTCACAGGAGACAGGGACGCGGGTGTGTCCAGCCCACTCTAAGGAGGGAATGCACATGGGTGACAGTGGTTGGATTGTGTCCCGAAAGGAGACACGTAGAAGTCAGTTGTAACCCTCAGTCCCTGCCAATGTGACCTTATTTGGAGGCAGGGCACTGGCCGATGTCGTTAGTTGAGATGAGGTCACCTGGAGCAGGGCGGGCTCTGAGCCGGTTAGGGGTGGTGTCCCCGTGAGAAGACAGCAACCAGGGAGAACGCCCTGTGACCACAGCGGCGGAGCCTGGAGCGATGATGAGTCCACAGCCAAGGATCGCGCGCACCTGGGACAGGGGCCCTCCCGGCCTCCGAGTGGACCAGCCGGGCTGGCCTCTGATCTGGGACTCGTGGCCTCTGGACCGTGAGAGCACGAGTTTCTGCTGTTTGAGCCCCAGGCTGTGGCATTTTGTGACACAGGACTTTGTGGCCCCTGGACTTAAGGCACCGCCTGCCCCATTAGCTCCGGCCAGCACCCACGGTGTGGGCATCTGCCTGTCCCAGGACCCTGGGAGGGTGAGCAGAGGGCCTGGAGGACAACCTTGGGGAGACCCAGGGCCCCCAAACTCAGTGGACCTGCCTCTGAGTGACTGGGTCTGGGGTCCGTCCTCAGTTCTTATGCAAATCCGGTGAGACCCCAGGGGCCTGCCGTGACGAACCCGCCCCAGAGCCCAACCCGTCTTGGCACCCCTCCACCCGCAAGGCACCTCTGGGAGCGCTCGGGGCCCTTGCAGCCGCCTGAGCTCCCCGTGCGCCCTCACAGCCCAGACTGCCCGCATCTGTGAGCCACGGGGCCCCTGCCCCGCCTCAGAATCAGCCCTGGAGAATCTGCCGAAGCAAGAAGGGGAGTGTGGCATCCAGGAGCTCCCTAGCGAGTCCCCAAAACTGTGGGGGCAGCTGCAGGCAGGGCAGGAGGGCCCGAGAGAGGGCAGCCAGCTCCCAGGGCCCCGTCTGCACCACTCTCTGCCCAGGCCCCTCCGCCTCCGTGAGAGCAGCTGCCACCAAGGCCAGTCAGTGGTGGCCCCGAGTCAAGTCCGAACCCCACACACACTTGGATGGAACAGCATATGAGCCCCTGGCCTTCCTCTCTCCGGCGGGGGGTGGGGGGGCCTCCCCAAACACCTTTCTCCTGAGAGCGCACCCACACAGGGGGATGGGTTGGAGCCCCTCCCTGGGGCGCAAACTTGCCAGGTGAGGCGAGGTCAGGCCTGGCCGGCACATGTCCCCTGCACACCTCCAGGAGAAGTGCCTGCTGGCAAGGTGACCCCCACCCGAGAAGTTGAACCACCGTCACCCAGAACCTGAAGCAGAGTCACCAAGACAGATGTGGCAACAAACGGTACACACTCGGGAAAAGCAGCGGGAGGCCCCGGGAGGAACGAGACGCATTTCAGGAGAAGGACAAAGACGAGTGTTCTGGATCTGGAACCCACGGGGCGGGATGAGGGGGCAGGCGAGGCCCATGGAGACCCTCCCACTCGGGGGCAGGAGGCTGGGACCCCGCACAGACACACAGGGACTCAGTCCCCAGGGCCATGGAGAGTGGGGCGGGTTCCGGGAGACTCAGAAGGCGACTCAGCCCTGACAGGGCTGGCGACAGAGAACAGGACCCAGGGCCAGGGGACACAGCACAGTCAGATTTCTCAGCAGCCACGTGGGACGTGAGACAATGGTGCATTGTTCTCACTCCCTGAAGGGCCGAACTCGGAGCTTAGATTTCCATACCCATTCAAATACCTTCCAATGAGGTCACACTGATAACAGTGTCCTCAGACCCCCCCCCCCTGGTGCTGGGGGGGGGGGGCGGGGAAGGAAGGAGAAAGTGGGACAAGAGACACACGGGAGAGATGCTGCCAGAGTCGGTGGGAGCGGGGTGGGGAGCGGGGAGTGGGATTCCCAGCCAAGGGACCACAGCAGAAAGGGCAGCCAGGAGGACTGAAGTGAGTCCCTGAAGCCGCAGGTGAAGACCTGGGGAGGGAGGGCGGGGCCAAGGCTGCACTTGCCAGGGCAGAGACGCCAGGCTCGGAGAAAATTAAAGGTGACCCAGCACCGGGACGAGCGTGGAGCAGCCAACGCAAGACGAAAATACGGTGTGTTCCTTTTAAAGTCAGCAAGAGAGCCCTGGCTGGTGTAGCTCAGTGGGTTGAGTGCGGGCCTGTGAACCAAAGGGTCACCGGTTCGATTCCCAGTCAAGGCACATGCCTGGGTTGCAGGCCAGTTCCCAGCAGGGGACACATGAGAGGCAACCACACATTGATATTTCTCTCCCTCTCTCCTTCCCTTCCCCTCTAAAGATAAATAAATTTAAAAAGTTAAAAAAAATTAAAGTTAGCAAGAGGAAATGTGATTTATCCAACGGGAAGTGGGCACAGGAGATGAAAACGAAGTACAGCCAACAGACGGTTCGAGAGAAGACAGCAGGGGCACTGAGGGTGGCAGCAGGTGCGGGCGGAGGACAGGCCCCACGCACCAGGCCTCCGGGGCCCTCAGGCTGGACTGAAGAAGATCCAAGACCCGGCAACGGCCATGCTCCCTCCCGGGCTCTTCCGGCCGGACCGACGGTCAGATGGCCGTGGGACAGGTGAACAGGGCAAATGACCCAGTCGAATGACATACGTTCACATGGGGGCCCCACGACACCTGTCACAGAGTCCGAGACAGGAGTGCGGTGTGACCCCTCTGAGCTCAGGACAGGTGAGGGGCCCAGGGCCCCGGGGACAGGGCACTAACGGGCCGTAAAGGTTACCTCTGGTGAGAACGTGGTCCTGGGCGAGGCCCCTCCTGGAGGTGCTTCCAGGGAGAGGCAAAGGTTCCTCGGGAACCCACGGGGTCTCCGCTGCCTTCAGCTCAGAACCATTTGCGTCCATGGGAGGCCTGAGCTGAACCCCAGCGGAAACTTGAACCCTCCCTGTGGGTGGAGTGAGGGCTTCTGCGCACTTTTCTCCCAGAAGCACATTTTTTCCGTCTAAATTCCTTTGGGCAGGTAAACAAGGACGGGTCAAGGTTCTTTCTGGGTCTTTTGCTTCTTAAAAAAAAAAAAAAAAAAGCTTAAAATAATCAATGCCCCGTATTTTGGGGTGGCAGGCTCTGCTTCCCTCATCCAAAAGGGACGCCCTTGAAACAAAAGCCCCCTGAAGGGAAGGAACGTGTCCTGAGCTGTGGCCGTGCAGGAGAGGAAGGTGTCACTCACGTCGACGGACGGGGTGACAGGACAGAGCACCCGCCTCTCGCTCACAGTCTAAGGAAGCGCAGGGCGCCTGGGGCCCCCCATGGCACCCCCAGAAAGCCGGGCGCCCCACAGCGCACATGGGGCTCCCACACGACAGGCCCGTACGTGTCCCCTGCTGGATGCCTGCAGGGCCACTGGGCGCGTCCCACAGACACGGCAGGTTTCCACCCGTTGATGACAGAGGCATCTTGGAACATCCCAACGGTCACTCGCAGATCGGTGGTCCTCTGACCAGAAGGGATTAGAAGTCATTAGTTCCTGATGAATTCCTTCCTTAACCGACCTCTCACAACACCCAGAAAATCCTATGACGTGGCGGACGCAGCATTTACCTTCTCTTCCTTTCCCGACAGGGCGTCCCCAGCCCAAGTGTATGACAGGGACGTGGCGGCCCCACCGTGGCCGACGTCTCCCAATGGCCAGGGTAGCAAGCTGTGGCCACGTGGCAAGTCTGGGGCGGAACTGTGCGGCAGCCCCCCGCCCCGCCCCGTCCTTTCCCGACGGTCCCGAGAGCCCTGCTGGAGGTCAGCCTGTGCGCCCCCACGCTGAGCTTGTCCCGTGACTGGGATACAAATTTCTACCCATTGGCGCTGCGGTCTGCTTGGTCTCTTTGGGGCATCAGCCTGGCTCGTGCCCTAACCAGCGCGTCCCGTGGGGTTGGAACTAATCAGCATGTCCGCGGATGACTCGGGTTAAGACAGAAGTTCCTGAGCAAATTAAAAAGTACCAGGAAACAAATGGTAATGAAAATATCACCCTCAGTCTATGGGGCAGATGAAGCAGTCTTTTCAAGGAAAGGTGCTGTTTTAAATACCTGTATCAGGAATTGTTAACGGTTCCAACCAAATGCGTTAAGAATTAAGCTCAAGAACTTGGCGAATGAAGAGTGGAGCAAACCAATGAAACACACACACACACACACACACAAATAAATGAGAGGAAACCAATGAAACAAAAGGTCAAAACCAGTAGCAAATAACAAACCCCGAAGCTGTGGTTTTAAAGATTAGTAAGACAAACAGACTTTCGGCAAGGACGATAAGAGAGGGAGGATATAAAAATTAAAATGGTGGCAATAAAAGGGCAAGTAACTACAGATTATACAAGATTTCTGAAAAGCCACAGCATTCGAACGCCACAGAGTGGACAGATTCCCCAAGGCTCCCCCAAACCAGGCCTGGGGCGCAAGGGCTGGATCCACACAGAGGCCAGAAAATGAAATGGTGGTTAAAGTGAGTCCCACCGTAGAAGTTCCAGGTGCAGGTCACTTCACAGGTAAATTGGACCAAACTTGCAAAAAAACCTTTTTTTTTTACTAACTCATGCCTGTTGTTAAAAAAAAAAAAAAAAAAAAAAAAAAAAAAAAAAAAAAAAAAAAAAAAAAAAAAAAAAAGGAAAAATCTACCAAGTCACTTTATAAGCCCTATGTATTCTTGTTTCAAAACCAAAAAAGTGCCACTTCCGGCCAAGATGGAGGCGTAGGTGGACACACTGTGCCTCCTCATACAACCAAAATTAAGGACAACCAAGATTTAGAAACAAGAAGACAACCAGAACTGATAGAAAATTGAACTGTACGGAAGTCCAACAGCCATTCATCCAGACTGGTAAGAGGGGCGGAGTCGTGGCAGGAAAAAGTGGAGGTTGGAAGACCCCAGGCTTACAGGTGGCAGCTAGCGGACCCTGGGCACAGGGTGGCAATGGTGCAGACCCAGTGGGGCCATGCAAGGCAGCTGGCTGACCAGGTGGTCCCACATTTGCACGCAGATAATCCAGGCAAAGGGGAAGCAGCGGAGCGGACTGGAATCCAAGAGAGAGAGGAGCAAGCACCATTGTTCCCTCTTGAACCCTGACCCCACATGAGCGTCACAACCCAGTACCTGGGCTGCCCTACCCTGGGGAACACCTAAGGCTCCGCCCCTCACTACGTAGCAGCCGTGACCAGACCCCCCCAGAAAAAAAAACCCTCAAAATGGCTCAAACAGGAGAAGAAATCAAAGCCCCAGAGCCAATTCATCTAAGCAACCAAGAGATAGCCAACCTATCAGATGCACAGTTCAAAGCTCTGGTGATCAGGATGCTCACAGACTTGGTTGATTTTGGTCACAGATTAGATGAACAAATGAAGGCTACACTAAGTGAAATGAAGGAAAATGCACAGGGAACCAATAGAGATGGGAAGAAAACTGGGACTCAGATCAATGGAGTGGACCAGAAGGAAGACAGAAACAACCAAACAGAAAAGAAGAAAGAAACAAGAACTCAAAAAAAAAAAAAATGAGGAGAGGCTTAGGAACCTCCAGGACATCTTTAAATGTCCCAACATCCAAATTATAGGGGTACCAGAAGGGGAAGAAGAAGAGCAACAGGTGGAAACCTTATCTGAACAAATAATAAAGGAGAACTTCCCCAATCTGGCAAAGGAAATAGACTTCCAGGAAGTCCAGGAAGCTCAGAGAGTCCCAAAGAAGTTGGACCCAAGGAGGAACACACCAAGGCACATCATAATTACATTAGCCAAGATTAAAATAAAGGAGAGAATTCTAGAAGCAGCAAGGGATAAGGGCACAGTCACCTACACAGGAGTTCCCATGAGACTGTCAGCTGATTTCTCAAAAGAGACCTTGCAGATAAGAAGGGGCTGGAAAGAAGTATTCCAAGTCATGAAAGGCAAAGACCTACATCCAAGATTGCTCTATCCAGCAAAGCTGTCATTTAGAATGGAAGGGCAGATAAAGCACTTCTCAGATAAGGTCAAGTTAAAGGAGTTTATCATCACCAAGCCCTTATTATATGAAATGTTAAAGGGACTTACCTAAGAAAAAGAAGATAAAAAATATGAACAGTAAAAAGACAGCAAACTCACAGATATTAACAACCATACCTAAAACAAAAGCAAGCTAAGCAAACAGGTAGACCAGGAGCAGAAACACAGAAATGGAGATCACATGGAGGGTTAGCGACAGGGGAGTGGGAGGAGGAGAGAGGGGACAAGGTACATAGAACAAGTAGCATAGATGGTAGGTAGAAAATAGACAGGGGGAGGGCAAGAATAGTGTGGGAAATGTAGAAGCTAAAGAACTTATGACCCATGGACATGAACTAAAGGGGGGAATGTGGGTGGGAGGGGGCATGCAGGGTGGAGGGGAATGAAAGGGGGAAAATGGGACAACTGTAATAGCATAATCAATACAATATATTTAAAAAAAAAAACAGAAAAGGACAATGCAGGAGAGGAAAGTGCCGGCCCGGCCCACTACGAACCCAGGCGCGAACACTCGGAATGGAGCACAGCCTGCGAAAGGGGCGTGTCTCAGAGAACAGGACTCGAGGATGCAGAACGCAAGGAAGGCTCGACCTCGGAGGCTGGGCGCCCTTCACTTCATTGGCAGACTTCAGGGAAAACTGATGATCTCAATCGATACACAACAGTATTTGATAAAGATCA
Source organism: Anoura caudifer (assembly GCA_004027475.1). Classification (NCBI taxonomy): domain Eukaryota; kingdom Metazoa; phylum Chordata; class Mammalia; order Chiroptera; family Phyllostomidae; genus Anoura; species Anoura caudifer. The sequence goes on from PVKU01006916.1 coordinate 29,757, forward strand.
ATACCTGTTTAAGATTATGAAGCCAAAACAAAAAATGTTAGCGAATTAGCCCCAAAGCATGAGTTTTTAACTGGCTTGTCCTTGCCTGATAGAAAACTCTAGACACCTCTGATTGGGCAGCAGGGAAGGACAGGGAGGGTCACAACCCCTCACGGTTTGTACAGCGCTGAAGACCCTGGTCAATCCTCCAAGGACACGGAAGGAACGAGGCAGTAAAGGAGTTGGGAGGACAATAAAAAACTGTCTTGATTGACAAATAATATCATTTGTACCTAAAAAAAAAAAAAAAAAGGCCACAGACTCTCAGGAGCAAATGGGTCTACTCTCAAATACTCAGAGAGAGAGGATACCCGAGCGGGACGTGGGCCCCATCGGCCCCACCCTAGGGTTCAGGCTGGCAGATACCCCCATGTGCCATCTCCCCCAGATGGGACTGCATTCCCGCCTGCCTCCCGTGGCGATCATTTTGGGGGAGACTCAGAAGCCCTGGGAACCCTGAGTCAGAAGCCTGCACCGGAGAGGGGAGCCTGCCTGCTCTGGGGCCCACACGCCTATCCCGGCTATCCGGTTTGCACAGAGCGGGCTGGCGTGGGGGCAGCCCCGGGACAGCGGGCTCGTCTTGTTTCATGCCATGTCACGCTTCCACATGTGGTCTGTGGCTTCCACTTGCGTGTTGCTCGGTGGGGGACTTACAAACGCAAGGTAACAATCGCTGGGCGACACTGAAAACCGTTGCTGTTCAGGCGCGGCGAGGTCCTGGGGTGAGTGATTTGTAAGAGAGCCCCTGTCTCCGGTGGGCAGGCACTGGTGATGGGGTGCGGGAGAAGGACGCGGGGTCTGGAGACCCAAGGTTGGACCCGGGTTCCTAGCCATTGAAGGGGTAAGTGAGAGTTCATTCTACTCTTTCTACTTTACTTTTTACTTTTATTCATTTTATGTTTTATTTTTAACATTTTATCTATTTATTTTTAGAGAGGGGAAGGGAAGGAGAAAGAAGGAGAGAAACATCAATGTGTGGTTGCCTCTCATGCGCCCCCTACTGGGGACTTGGCCTGCAACTCAGGCGTGTGCCCCAACTGGGAATCGAACTGGTGACCCAAACCAAATTTGCAGGCTGGCGCACAATCCCCTGAGCCACTCTAGCCAGGGCCCTTTCTACTTCAGTACGTGTTTGAATTCCCCACTACAAAAACTGCTTAAAATAAAACTAATCGGTTTCTTGCCCATCCGGTTCCAGCTACCTCAGCATGCGATGTCCTTGGGCAGACCGGATTCTAGACTCTTCTGTCCTTTGCAATTCCAGTTCTCCTTTACGT
>PVKU01006916.1:31172-95710 GCA_004027475.1 Anoura caudifer
CATCCTGCTTCCTGCTTGCAAACAAGCCCATTCTTGTTCAGGCAACTGTGTCTCTCTACCTGCTCTATCTACCGCGTCTCTCCATGTAAGCTAAAAAAAAAAAAAAAAAAAAAAATTCCCTCCCAAGTGGACAGTTCAGTGTTTTGAAGTATATCACAAGGTTGAGCAACCATGGCCACCACCCAGTTGCTCAGTTTCATCAGCCCAACAGAAGCCTCGTACATTTTAACTCATCCTCTAGCCCCTGCAAACCGCGAACCCACTTTCTGCCCCCGAGGATTTTCCGGTCCCGGGGCATTCCACCCTCATGGACTCATGCAGGTTCCCTTGGGTCTGGCTTCTTACACGCACCACGTGGCAGAACGTCCCGGTAGCTCATTCCGAATAGTATCCCACTGTATGGATAAACCACATGTTCTTCACTCATTAGTTGGTAGACAACTGGGATGTTTCCACTTTTAAACTAGTATGGCCTTGACTGGCGTGTGGCTCAGTGGGCTGGGTGTCATCCCGTAAACCAAAAGGTTGCTGGTTCGAGTCCCGGTCAGGGCACATGCCTGGGTTGCAGGTCGGGTCCCTGGTTGGGGGCGCACGAGAGGCAACCAATCGATGAGTCTTTCACAACATCAATGTTTCTCTCTCTCTCTCCCTCCTTCTCCTCGCTCCATAAATAAATAAAATGCTGTGAACACCAGTGTGTATGATGTTTTGTACGGGCATGTGTTTTCGATTCTCTTCGAATCACTCTCCTCCACCGAGAAACGGAATTGCCGGCTCACGCGGCGGCTCCGTGTTGGACTTTCCGTCTCCACGGGGGCTGCATCGTCTCACATCCCACCAGCAGCAAGCGAGGGTTCCAGTTTGCCCACATCCCCACCAACACTTGAGATATTCTGTCTTGTCCTTTAAGCTATGGTTATCCTACGGTACCCTTGGCAGTCTCGGGATCTGTCTCTTCCTTCGACAGAGTTTGGAGGGGACGCCCCTTCCTTCCAACTCCCCTCCAGCCTCCTTCCCAGTCACCACCTGCAGAACCACCTCAGCCTTCCTCGGCCCCCGAGGGCAGCCAACCACCATTCTTGTGGCCTTAACTCCTCACTGCCGAGCCACCGTGAGCTCCCCAATTTGTCGGAATCACTCCACCCAGGCGGAGGCTGCTCTCAGCTGCCAGGTTGCCCGGCGTCTGCAGGCCTCCCACACCTACCTCTCTCTGAGCTTGTTTCCACCCTGACGGTGCAGCTCTGCAGGGTGTGGGCCACTTCTTCCAAGAATTGGCCGAGAAGAAGCTCAAGGGCGCCGAGTGTCTCTTAAAGGTGCAAAACCAGCTCAGTGGCTGGTTCTCCTCCAGGACACACCGAAACCGTCCCAGATGAGGGGGTGACGCTCAAGTTGCCAGGGAAGTTGCCTTGGCCTTGGAGAAGCGCCTGACCCTGGCCCTCATGGACCCGCAGGCCCACGTTCTGCCCACACGGCCCCTCCGCTCTGTGACTTCCTGCAGAACCACTTCCTGGGCGAGCAGGGGAAGCTCCCCAAGAAGATGGGGAACACCTGGCTCCCCCAAAGGCTCCCCCTCACGCATGACCATGCGACTGTGGAGCCCAGAGGCCTTTGAGGGGCTCCTCTGCACTCCCTGGTGTCTGTCTTCTGTCTGAGCTTCTCCCTGCAGCTGCTAGACACCCTTTTAACCCTCCTGGAGCCCCTCCCATGCCCTGGACCAAAAGCAAACAGCAAACCTTCTTGCAAACAAAACAAAACAAAAAGTTAAAAAAAGAAGAAGAAAGAAAAAAAAAGCAGTTGGGATGTAGTGGCTGCATTGAGTCCATAGATAAATTTGGGGAAGGGCATCAGTTAATGAGGTTGTCTTTTAATCCATGAGCAATAAAAGAACCATTTATTCAGATCTCTGATTTCTTTCAACAATATTTCAGAGTTGTCGGTGTATAAGCCTCACACTTCTTTGGTTAGATATATTCCTGAGTCCAATATTCTTTTCAGAGTTACGTCTATGGAATGGGTTTCTTCATTTCATTTTGGATTGCCAGCCGACTTCTGTTCCCCGATCTCATTACACGCTGCAATCTGGCTGAACTCACTCATCGACTCTAATAGTTTTTTGGTGCGTTTTCCAGGCTCTTTTTCTGTGTATAAGATCATATCATCTGGCCCTGGCTGGTGTAGCTCAGTGGACTGAGTGTGGGCTGCGAACCAGAGGGTCACCGGTTCGATTCCCAGTCAGGGCACAAGTCTGGGTTGTGAGTCAGGTCCCCACTAGGGGGCGTGCGAGAGGCAACCACACATCGATGTTTCTCTCCCTCTCTTTCTCCTCCCCGTCCTATCTCTCTAAAAACAAATAAATAAAATCTTTTTTTTTTAAAAAAAGATCATATCATCTGCAAGCAGAGACGGTTTTACTTCCTTCTTTCCCATCGGCAGGCCTGTTGCCTCTTTCCTGCCTGATGGCCTGGCTGGGATGTTGAATGGGAGTGAGAGCGTCACCCCTTTGTCTTGCTAGGAGCTCAGGGGGCAGCCGGAACCTTTAACCACTAAGTGGGATGCTAACTGTGGGTTTTTCTTAGATGCCCTTTATCAGAGGAGACAGTTCCCTTCTCTTCCTGGTTTGTGAAGTGTTTTGGTCATGAACACTGCTGGACATTGTCCATTGTACCGGCTGCATCTGCTGACGATCACGTAGCTTTCTTTCCGCCCCCTATTCGTTAAGTGTGGTGCGTGACGTTAAGTTCCACGGGTTGAGCCTTCCGCTCTAGGATAAATCCCACTTGGTCGCTGTGCACAATCCTTTTTACTGGTGGATTCAGTTGGCTGGTGTTTGGTTGAGGACTTTTTTTTTTTTGTATCTACATTCATAAGGGCTATTGGTTTGCACTTTTGCTGTGGTGTCTTTGTCCGGTTTTGGTATCAGGGTGATGCTGGCTCTTGGGATGAGGTAGGAAGTCTCCCCCTTTGGGAAGAGTTTACGACTAATTGCTGCTAATCCTTCTTTAGACTTTTGGTAGAATTCAGCAGGGACGACATGTGCTGGGGCGTCACTTCAGGGGACGAGTTTACACGGCTGCTGTCTCTCTTCGCCTGGCACCGGAGCGCTCAGTCAGGTCTTCCGCCTCTGCCCAGGCCAGCAGGGAGTGGCTCTAGAATGTTCTCATTTCGTGAAGCTGTCAAATTCGTTCACAGAGTTCACTTATGATCGTTGCCGTTTCTGCTGGGTCAGTGATGTCCCCTCTTTCACACAGGATTTTAGCAATTTGTCTTGTCTCTTTTTTCCCAGTCTGCCTGAAAGTTTTTCCATTTTACCGTCTTTCCCAAGAACCAACTTTTGGCTTCATTGATTTTTTTTCCTACTATTTTCCTGTTCTCCATTTCTGCTGTGATCTTCATTACCCCTGCTCGTTTGGGGTTTGGTGTACCCCTCTTTTCTAGTCTCTGAAGGCAGAAGGTGAGTGTGCTAATTGGAGAGCTTTCTTCTTTCCAGGTGCTCACAGCTGTGAAGGCCGAGCTCTTCTTTCCGGCATTCCGTGGGTTTCGGTTAGTTGGGTTTTTGTTAGTTGGGTTTTTGTTTGCATTCATTTCAAAGTATTCTCCAATTTCCCCGGAAATTTCCGCTTTGACCCATGGGCAATTTAGGGGCCTGTTGTTTAATTTCTACGTATGTGTGGATTTTTCCAATTTCCTTATTTTTGTGGACGCTTAATTGCATCCCGTTGTGGTCAGAGAGCACCCTTGCGTGATTTCAATCCTTTTAAATTTATTGAGGCTCGTTTTATGGCCTGTCCTGGAAAATGTTCCCTGTGCCCAAGTGGGCTGTGTATGTCTTGTGTTGTGGAATGTTCTGGAATGTTCCGTGAGGTCTATGGGGTGCAGGTAGTTTGCCCTGCTCTACAAGCCCTGGCTTTCCTTTCCGATCTCTGTGGTTGTTTCATCCATGCTGAGAGGGGGGTGTTGCCATTCCCAGCTCCTGGTGTTAAATCGTCACTCTCTCCCTTTAATTCTGCCAGTTCTCGCTTCATGTATTTTTTTTTAAATAACATTTTATTTACTTATTTTAGAGGCAGAAAGAGAGAGAGAAACAGAGGGAGGGAAACATCCGTTGGTGGCTTCTCACACGCTCCCAGCCTGGGACCTGGCCCGCAACCCAGGCCTGTGCCCCAACCAGGATCCAAACTGGTGACCTTTTGGTGCGAAGGCCCGGCGCTCACTAAGCCGCACGAGCCAGGGCCTGGCTTCAGGTACTTTGAGGCTCTTCGTGAGGGACGTTTGTGTACGCATGCCCTATCTTCTTCACAATTCTCCCTTTTGTCACTAGACGCTGCTCTTCACTTGCAGGGACAGTCTGTTCTGATGTTTGTTCCATGCCGGGTCTCTCGTGGAATAAATACCATGATCACCTCAGCTGAGGCCAATGCAGTATGAATTATTACCAGCCACACTTCTGTACAGTCACACCTCGGTGCCGCTCAGCATCAGAACCCCTCAAACCCTGTTCTCGTCCCATTTTGATGAGAGAAAAAAAAAAAAAATGTTCCAGCACTCGGCGCTTGCTCGGGACGCATCACGCTTGCTGGAATTTGTATGAGACATGACGTGGCCCCGCCAGAGAACGTGCTTCCTCACGCCTCCCGTTCTGTGCCCGTGGGTTTCGGCACTCGTCCCGAGTTCCACAGCGAATTCGCGACCACGTAGCATCCTGCTCCTACAGCGCCCCACCCCTCTTTCTGCGGTTCCGGTCACACACACACGGCACGTGTTCTCGCTCTGACCCTCAGCATGGACCCAGTCAGGCTCACGGAGACGCCTCCCCGGTCAGGCACGAGTGAAAGCCGTCACGGACTGACCCCGCGCTGCTGCTGGCTTCCGCGGACGGACCGGGGTGCCTGCCCTCGCTGCTGCTCCGAGTTTCCTGCAGGGCGGGTCCGCTGACAGCCAACTCCCAGCTTTCATGCATCTAAGAACGTTTCAAGTTTTTTTCGCTTCCGAGGAACGATGCTGCTCTTTGGGTGAGAGGAAGAGGCTTGGGCGCGCGTGATAAGTAGCAGCCCACGTGCAAACTGTGTCTTCCCGCTCACCAAGGCCGGCCCATCCTCACTCCCGGCCCGAGAGGGCGAAATGAAAACTGGTCACGGAATCTTTTGAGTGTTGTACGATGTAACCAGGCTGTAGAGTCTCTCACAGCTTCACCGTCGGGAAGAACACTCGTGGGACAGGTTTCCAACAACCTGTAACCGCTGCCGTGGAGACCAGAAGGCCCCATTGCAGGCCCACGGGCCCACGTCCGAAGTCCCCAACGTGGGATTTCCTTTAAGACGCTCGCCGGTCACTTGTCCATCCAACGAGTCGAGGCTCAGCCAGCGAGGCGAGGCCCTTGGGTCACACGGAGGTTTCTTGCTTAGCCTCCCAGATCCCTAGGGAAGCTGCTGCGAATCTTGGACTTTTGTTAGAACGTGACGCTTTGCCGCCATCTGCTGGCAAACTCTGGAACTAAATACTGACCTTCACCACCTTGGAGGTTGGACACCATGAAGCCGTATTTAACAGACAATGAAAATAAGAAACAGTCGTCTGGAGTAAGAAGGACGCGTGTGGCATGACCGGAGCCCCTTAGACGTGACGCTCTTGCGGTCACTCAGGGAGCCCAATAAAGCGCCCTTCCCCGCGTGGCCTGGCGGGAACCCATCGGGAAGAGGGACGCAGGGGTGCGCCACGGAGGACCAGAGGGAGCGCACTGCCCACCGCAGCCAGTGCAGAGGCCACATCTTGGGCCCCTAGGGTTTGGCTGCCCCCGCCTCCCCGTGGGGGACACGCAAGACCAGCAGTCGGTCAGCACACTCCGCCCCCTCTTCACAGGGCCCTGCTCCAACACCCTGGCGACCCCTCTGGGGGCCTTCGCGGCTGCGTGGGTGGGCGGCGACCCCCAGAAGGCCCTGAAATGTGTGGGAGTTGGGCACTGGTGGAATCAGTGGGCTTGTGGTGAGTCGGCCAGCGGCTTGCGCTCCCCCTCCCCCCGCAGGTGGCACGGGTGCCGAGCATCAGTGTTCGCACCCTGCTCCCGGCGGTGCTCGTGCCCCTGGACCCCCCACTGCGGAGCGAAGTCCCCTCCCACGTGTGGTTGCCCAGGGCCCTGGTTTGTCCAGGAAAAGCAGGGTAAAGGCTGGGTTCCTTTTCCCGTCTAAGAATCGATTTCATTACCCCCCAGTTCTTGGATATTTACCCTGATTCCCATTGTTCGTAATTCTTCCTTTTTTTTTTTGTTTTGTTTTATTTTCTCGTTATTGTCATAAAATGCACATAAAAATCATCTTAACCTTTTCAGGTGCGCAGTTCTGTGGCATTAAACGTGCTCCCAACATCTTGCGGCCATCACCGCCATCCCGATGTTCACCTTGTAAAACGGGAAATGACGTCCATTAAAAAACAACCCTTTACTCTTCCCTCCTCCCCGCACCTGGGAACCGCCGATCTGCTCCCTGCCTCCTCCGTGATTCTGCCCACTCTGAGCACCTCACGTAAGCGGAGTCAGACAGCATTTGTCTTTCGAGACTGGCTTATTCCACCCGGCATTAACGAGGACATGTTACATGTTACGGCACATGGCAGAATTTCCTTCCTTTGCCGGGTTGGACCTGAAAACCGTGGACGGTCCACATTTTGCCTGTTCATTCATCCATCGCTGCTTCGGGCATGTCCACCTTTTGGCTGCTGCGGACAAGGGTTTTCAAGTCCTTGCCTTCCGTTCTTGGGGGTATATGCCCAGACGTGGGATTGCCGGATCGTGGGGTAATTATATTCCCATGTATTTTGAGGGACCGCCATCCTGTTTTCCACAGCACTTACACCATTTTCTCTTCCCTCCCGCCGCGCACAGAGTTCCAACCGCTGCATGTCCTCACCAGCGATTGTTATTTTCTGTTTTTTGGAAAACAGTAGCCCATCCTCATGGGTGTGAGGTGGTAGCTCATGGTACTTTTGGTGGGCGTGTCCCCAATTGCCAGTGATATTGAGCATCTTTTCAGGTGCCATGGCCCAACTGTATGTCTTTCCGGGAATGAATCAGGTCGTCCCGTGGCTGACGAGTGTTGGGAGTTCTCTGCGTGTCCTGGACATGAACCCCACGCCGGGCATGTGGGTTCATGCTGGCTGAGTCCTTTCCGCTTTGCGGACGGTGTCTTCCGATGCACAGATACTAATAATTTTCATGAAGTCTTAACTTCCTCCTCACTCTTGAAGGACAGTTTTGCTGGAAATAGGATTCTTGGTTGCCCGTTTTTTTTTCCTTTGGGCACTTCGCCTACACTGGCTGCTGCCTTCTGGCCTCCAAAGCTCCTGATGAGACCTTTGCTGATTATCTTACTAAGGAGCCTGTATGTGATGAGTCACTTATCTCATGCTGCTTTCGAAATTCTTTTTGCCTTTGGCTTTTAAAAGTTTGCACTGTGTCTCAGTGTGGGTCTTTCTGAGTTCATCTTAAGTTGGGGTTCTTTGAGTTTCTTGGATGTTTATGATATTCATGTCTTTCTTTCACACCGTCCGGGAAGTTTCCAGCCATCATTCCTTGAGGCCCTCTCTCTGCCCACTTCTCCCTCCCTTCTCCTTCTTGGACTCCCTCTTGGTGTCTCTCCCAGGCTCTGTTCACGCCCTTTTTTTTTTTCTTTCTGTTCCTCAGACTCGATGATTTTTATCGTCCTATTTTCGAACTCGCCAATCCTTTCTCCTTCCTGCTCAAACTCACATTTGACTCCTTCATGTGAAATTTTCATGACACTTACTGTACTTTTTCCCTCCACAGTGCCTTGCTGGCTCCTCTTTAGGTTTTCTCTCTCTTTATTAATATTTCCATTTAAAAAAACCATTTTATTTATTTATTTTTAGAGAGAGGGAGAAAGTGAAGGAGAGAAATTCAATGTGTGGTTGCCTCTCTCGCGCCCCCTACTGGAGACCTGACCCGCAACCCAGGCATACACCCTGACTGGGAATTGAACCGGCGACCCTTTGGTTCGCAGGCCAGAGCTGCATCCACTGAGCCACACCAACCAGGGCTGAAGTTGCTTTTGATGTCCTAGTTTTTAACGTTTGGCCCCGAAGCAGGGAAGAGAGAAAAATGAAACAGGGGAAAGGGACCAGCCCTTTAAATCTCCTGGGAGGCGCTCCAGCCAGAGGGCGAGGGACTTGCAATGATGCAGCAGGAGCAGCGACCATGGGCCACACCTGTCTCTGTGCCTCTGTGATCAGAAGCAGCGGTTGGTGGGCAGAGCAGGGATCCCCAGCATTTGGAGGACGCACCGCGTATCTGTACCATGAAGCTAACAGCCACTGGACGCCCCCCTGAGACAGGAGCTGAGACACCACCGGGGCCAGGAGCCCAGATGACAGACTCCTAGGACCCCAGCCTCCCCCAGGGAACTTCTGCCCTTGGCCCCAGGCTGCTGCAGGGGCCTCTCCGCCTGCCAGGAGGGCAGTCACTGACTCCCTTCCCCTCCCACCCCCATCGGTCCCGGGCCCACAATGCAGCTGCTCACAGGGTGGGGCTGCTGGGAGCTCCGGGTTAACCGCATGCAGGGGTCAGCGGGAACCCGCAGGGGCCCCAGGGAAACAGGAGGCCCAGCCGTGCTGACCCTGGGGAGGGGGACCCCGGAGACAGTGTGGTCCCTGGAGGGCACAAGGGATGGAGATGAGCGTGCGGGGGACAGGACACCTGGGAGCTGCCCGTCTCCAAACAAGTAGACCCCCCAGTGCCACCAAAGCGGCCCCGCCCTGTGCTGGGGCTGACCCTGAGAGGCCCTTAGGGGCCTGTGCGGTACTCAGTGAGCATCCTGAGCTACCTCCCGGCTGCAGGCCTCCCACCTGCAGGCCTCCCACCCCCACGCCAGGCCCGCCCGTCCTCAGCCCAGGGCCGATGAGCTCAGCTTCATGCCACAGGACTGCGCAGCCTCAGGCCCTGAGCCAGGGACACCCACGTGTCCTGGGGGCTGCGCCCTGTCTGCCAGCACAAGTGTGACCTGAATGTCCAGGCCCCCGGAGCCAGGTAAACAAACAGCAGACAGAACACCTTGGAAACGGAACAGGACCAGCAGTTCCCAACCAGACCCGCCTGCTGTGGCAAAATCCCAGCTCCCGCAGGTCAGGAGACCCCGCCCGCCTCCCCCGCCGCTCGCTCTGTGACACTCTCCTCAGCCGCCGTTCCAGGCAGGACTCCCACCCGCAGGCCCACGGTGCTTCCATCCCCGGCAGGGTGTCCAATCCACGGCCCACTGGCCGCAGGCAGCCCAACACAAAATCCTAAATTGACTTAAAACATTGTGCAATGTTTTTTGTGATTAGTGTTGCAATGTATTCACTGTGTGGTGCAAGATAGCTCTTGCTTTACCCCCTATTCAAGAACGTGGCAAGCCGGCCGCATCTCCTTGCACGCACCTTGAGATTTTTCTCAGAGCAGAACCCATCTGTGAAAACGCTGGGTCACAGGGGTCATTTTAAAATGAGTTTTGACGTAGGCTTACACCATAAAGCCGTCCCCACGCCCAGGTTCCCGCCTGCCCACCATCTCCCCCCAGCCCCTCCCACACCCCACAGCCCAGGCCACCGTGGATCCGCTTTCTGTCGCTATAGATCAGTTTGCATTTTCCAGGATTTTATATCAGTGGGATCGACTCATACACACCCTCTTTTTTCGGCCTGGGTTCTTCCACTCAGCGTATCTGGAGACATGTCAACGCTGAGGCCGTGCGGGCAGCTCACGCCTTTTCGGTGATCAGCTGTGGCCCGCGCTGTGTGAGTGTTTCACGGTTTGTATCCGCCAGCTGGTCAACGACAGACAGACACACAGACAGACGTGCGGCTGCTCTGCAGTTGGAGCCTGTTACAGATCAAGCTGCGTCGGCACCGACCGCTACTTTGCTTTCTGCTGGGTGGACACCTAGGACTGGAATGGCGAGGTCCCGGGGCAGGTGGTGACGTCTTCTCTGAAGTGACCGAGTGTAGGGCGAGCGGAGGCAGCCTGGCTTCCTCGTCCAGGTGTCCGGGTAGCTGAGGGAAGCAGTGTCCCCACAGCCTTGGAGGGGCTGATGACCAGTGTCCTCGTAGCCTTGAGACTGGGTCTGATAAAGTGTCCCCATAACACGGAGTGGGCTCGCGTGCGCAAAATCATGTTACGCTACGTCACATGTTGACAGTTTTCCAGCTTTTTCCCCCTCTAGGACTTAAACAGGTAGGGACTCCCTGCTGGGGGCGGTGATGATGACAGACAAGCAAGGGGACAGGTGCCACGCTGGGGAGCCGGGGCCACGGCAGGAGACGTGCAGGATGCCAGGCATCCCAACGGCTCCGCGAATGTCTTTCCATCCGCACGAGTGCCGTGAGCCTGCCTGGCCTTGAAGGGCGGCCACACCGAGCCGTCCAGACTTCCCAGCAGCTTTGTCTACAAGCCCAGGGGTTGCGCAACCTCCCCGACCTGTGATGCGGCCGGTCCTTTCCGGGTCGGGCTTCCCAGGTGCGTCGTGTTACCTCACGGCGGTCAAATTCGTTTGCCTGATGACTCACGATGTGGAGCCTCTTTCCCTGCGCTGCTCGACACCCATTCGTGTTCCTGGGCGAAGTATCTGTTGAAAACTTTCACCGGTTTTAGAACTGAGTTGTTTTCCTTTATTAGAGGTTTTGGTATGTTCCAGATGCAGGTTTTGGGGTTTTTTTCCCATCCGTTCTATGAGTTACAAGTATCTTAAGTCCCCAGACTGCGATTTGTGTTCTTTTTTAAAATCCTCTCAGTGTATTTTGAAGAAATTAAGTTCTTAATTGTAATGAAGTCTAATGTAGCAATTATTTTTCCTGTGGATCATGCTTTTGGTATGATGTTTAAGAAATATTTGCCTAACCCACAAATCACAAAGATTTTTCTCATATGGTTTTAGATTTAAAAAATAGTTTTAGATTCCAATTACTCAATCAATTTGAGTTCCTTTTTTTAGGTCACAAAATCTTTTTTTTTTTTTCAGAGAAACTTAGTCATTCCAACATAATTTGTTTGAAAAGATGAACTTTGCTCCACTGAATTACCTTTGTACATTTATTTAAAACCAAATGACAATACATGCACAGTTCTGCTTCTTGACTTTGCTGATTTATTTGTCTATGCCAACACCAATTCCACCCTGTTTTGAATACTGTCCGTTTATAGTAAGTCTTAAAGTTAGGCAGCGGAAGTCCTCCAAACTTGCTTCTTTTCAAAGTTGTTGTAGCCATTCTTGGTCCTTTGCATTTCCACATTCATTCTAGAATTAGCTTGTCCATTTCTTTTTTTTTCCCTCACCTGAGGATATCCTTATTGATTTTACAGAGAGGGGAAGGGAGGGAGAATAAAGAAGGAAGGAAGGAAAGAAAGAAAGAAGGAAAGAAAGAAAGAAAGAAGGAAGGAAGGAAGGAAGGAAGGAAGGAAGGAAGGAAGGAAAGAAAGAAAGAAAGAAAGAAAGAAAGAAAGAAAGAAAGAAAGAAAGAAAGAAAGAAAGAAATCTGTGCAAGAGAAAAGCATCAACTGGTTGCATCTTGCTTGTGCCCCAACTGGGGACTGAACCCACAACCCAGGCCTTGTGCCCTGACCAGGAATCAAACCCAAGACCTTTCGCTTTGCAGGACATGGCCCAGCCAGCTGAGCGACACCAGCCAGGGCCCTGCTGGGATTTTGACTGGGCGGCACTGACACTCTAGTTGAACTTGGGGAGAATATGCTAACAGTACTGAGTTTTCTGATCCCTGAACAAGGCCTCCCTCCGCTGATTTGATGTAGGTGTGGAATATCTATCAGCAATGTTTTGTACTTGTCACAAGCCTAACACACCTTTTGTCAGAATCATTCCTAAGTATTTCATAGTTCTGATGCTATTTTAAAACGATCTTTTAAATGTCGGTGTCTGATTGTCCCCTGTTGGAATGTGGTGTGATTGACCTCTGTGTCTTGATCCTGTGCCCTACCATCTCGCTAAATTCATTTCATAGTTCTGCAGCTTCTTCGTAGAATCTATTAGATTTTCTACACAGACGATCACGTGCTTGGTGAATAAAGACAGGTTTACTTCCTGCTTTCCAAAATGGATTCATTCCACTTTTTGTTTTTTTACCCTTATGGACACTGGCTAGAGCCTCTAGCACAATGTTGCCTTCTTCCCGATCCTCGGGAAACGGGCCGTCTTTCACCTTGAAATGCGATCTTGGATGTAGGGTTCTCGTAGGTACCCTTTATCCAGTTAAGGGGGTTCCCTCCTGTTCAAGTTTCTAGAAAGTTTGTGTAGAATTGGTATTATTTTTTCCTTATATATTTGGCAGAATTCTCCAGTGAAGCCATCTGGGCCTGGCGTTTGTTTTGTGGGAAGGATTTTAAAAGACAAACTCAATTTTTTTCCTACATACAGGGCTATTCAGGTCATCTGACTTCCTGGGTGAACTTTGGTAGCTTTTGTCTTTTAAGAAATTTGTCTCTTTCACCTAAGGTGTTGAACTCATTGACACGAAGTTGTTCCTGATGTTCCCTTTTTGTCCATTTCTGCCTGTGGTGATGTCACGTCTCTCACTCCTGATATTGGTGATTTTGATCTTGTAGTTTTGCTAGAGATTTATTAATGTTATTGCCTCAAAAACCAGCTGTGGGTTGCATTGATTCCCTGCCCCCAGGCCTTACTGCTTTTGATTTCCATTTCATTGATTCCTGCTCTGATCGTCGTTATTCCCCTTCTTCCCTTAACTTTGAACTTCATTTCATCTTCTTCCTCTGGTGTCTAAAGGGCCTGGCTGAGGTCAGTGCTCCGAGGCTTTTCGTCTTCTCTAACGCAGGTGCTCAATGCTATAAATTTTCTAAGCGCTGCTGTAGCTACATCTCTCAAACCTGAATATCTTTAATTTTTATTCAATTTGAAATCATTTCTAATTCCCCCTTTGATGCTGCATCCCACAAACTGTTTAGAAGCTGATTATTTAGTTTGCAAATATCCAGAAATGTTTCCAGAATTATTTTTTGCTATTGATTTCTAATTTACTTTTACTGTGTCGGGCAACATGTTGTCAGTATTTGAATCCTTTCAAAGATGTTGAGGCTGATTTTACGGCCCAGAATATATGCTAGTAAACCTCCCACGTGCCCTGGAAAGGACTGCGTTGCGCTGTCGCTGGGTGGAGAGTTCCATTCGTGCGAACTAGGTCAGGCTGCTTGTAATGTCATTGAAGACTCCCAGCCCTAGTGACTTTATGTCTGTCCTGTCAGGTACTGAGGAAGGGTGTTGAAATCTATAAATGTGGGTCTGCCAATATCCTCTTCTATAACTTTAGCTTTGTGTGTTTTGAAGCACTGCTATTAGGTACATGAAAATCGGATTGTTACATTCTCTTGATGAGCTGACTGCTTTACAGTTGTGAAATAATCTTATATGTCCTGGTAATATTCTTTATTTTAAAATATGTTTTGATTAATGCTGCTTGGATACAGGTATACAAATATCTGCTTGAGTCTGTTTTCAATTTTTTTTTTTTTTTTTAGGATTTTACTTATTTATTTTTAGAGAGGGGAAAGGAGGGAGAGGAGGGAGAAAGAAAGGGAGAGAAACATCAATGTGTGGTTGCCTCTCACACGCCCCCTACTGGGGACCTGGCCCACAACCCAGGCCTGTGTCCTGACTGGGAATCAAACTGGCGACTCTTTGGTTCGCAGGCCAGAGCTCAATTCACTGAGGCACACCAGCCAGGGTGTGTTTTCAATTCTTGTTGGTGTACGTATGTACCAAGAAGTGGAATTTCTAGTTCCTGTGGTAATGGTATTAATTTTTGAGTAGTGTTGTGTGTGCGTGTATTTTTTTTTCAGTGGTTGGTTAGACCAGTAGTTCTTGAAGTGTGGTTCTTCTGTTTCAAAGTTGTTCTAAATATCCTGAATTCCTTAATATCTGTGTGAATTTTAGAATTGACTTGTGTATTTTTGCAAAGACTCCAGCTGGAACTTTTATGGGGATTGAGTCTGCAGACCAGTTTGGGGGGTACTGCTACCTGAGGACTATCACGTCTTCCAGTCCATGGGTAGGGGGCATGTTTCCATTTATTTAGCTCCTTATTTCTTTCAACAATATTTTATAATTTGCAGAGTATGTTATGCACTTCTTTTGCTAAATTTATTCCTAAGTCCCATTCTTTCCGAGGCTATTGAAATGAAATTGTTTTAATTCTCATTGTTCATTGCCAGCATATGGAAACATAATTGATTCCTGCATAGTGATCTGGTATTCGGCAAATGTGCCAAACGTATTGATTGATTTTCATGGTTTTTAGTGGATTCCTTACGATTTTCTGTATGTAAAACCATGTCACCTGCAAATGCAGTTTCACTCCTTCCTTCCCAACACTGATGCCTCCTTATTTAACCTTCTTGCCCTATTCCCCTGGCAAGAACCCCCAGGACAATGCTGAGTAAAGGTGGAAGGAGTCGATACCATCATTCACCCGGCTTCTTAAGTCGCAAAGCTTGGCCTAAGTTCAGCTCAGCGCCTCTCTGGCATTAGCGTGCAGAATACCTGGCCAGCGCTCCTTAAAACTGTCAGGCTTTTCGAAACAAGGTTTGAGAAATTGTCACAGCTAAGAGGAGCCCAAGGTAACAGGGTGACCGTACGTGATGTGGTGTCCCACCTGAGATCCTGTAACTGAAAAGGACCAACAGGTAAACAATTATAATAAGGAAACCCGAATAAAGTGCAGGTTTTCGTTCATGCAGGTGTACTGGCTCGTTAATTGGGACAAGTCGCCGTACGTGCCGTGTGTCAGTGGGAGAATAGGGTACATGGGAAACTCCCTATTACCTACACTATTTTTCTGTAAGCCTTAAAATATTCTAAACTTTAAAGTTTATTTTAAACCATTAATGTGTGTGCGTGTGTGTTGCTATGATGCAGATTCTGAGCCACGGGCTGGTGGCAGGGCTCAGGATTCTGCGTTTCCAGGAGGTCCAGGGTGACACCCAAACTCCTGACGCATGAACCCCACTTCAAGAAGCTTCCGCATTTGCTAACAAGGTATCCGCTACAGTGTAAACGTCACTCTTCAGTAGGTAACCTGCCTTTTCTCTCTGCTTTAAAATCTTATCTCATTATCTATCTTTGGTTTTCTGCAATTTTGCTAAAATGTGTTTTTGATATGGGTGTTTCCTTCCCCCCACCGTTGGATTTTATTGTGCTTCTGGGACATAGTGATTCACGTTTTTCATGAATTTGGGAAACAATTATCAGCTAGCCTTTCTTCAAAAATGATCTCTTCCCATTTCCTCCAGGATTTTCTCTTGGAAGTCCAAGCAGACCAATGTCAGACTATTTTGTTATTTGCACTCCCTGATCCTCCTTTACGTGTCCGTTCTTCTCATGTCTCTGGAACTCTGGGTCACTTCTCAGACCTACCCGCCAACGTGCTGTTCTTCAACTGTGTCCAGTCTGCCCTTTGGCCATCACGGTTCCAATGTCATTACTGTGTTTCATTTCCAGAAATTGTACTTTACGAACACTTGGTGTTTTTAGTCTTTTATTTCTTGCATTCTAAATTTTCTCTTCAACAGACTTAGTATACTTTCTTTACCGAGTAATTCTAATATCCTAAGCCTTTTGGTCTCTAATTCTGCTTTTGTTTATGCCGGCTTGCTGACAATGGCTCGTTTTCTATTGTCTTATGATGTTGAATCGTGAGACCATGCTTGAGAGCCTGGGTTTTTCTCTCTGAAAACCTGGTCGGGTGTGGCAGGCAAGGCCTCTGGAGACGGTGTTGGCTCCGGCCAGGCCCCGGGCCTCGGGGCCATGTTGACGCCATGTTGACGTGGTTGCTCCGCATGGGCTTTCCCAGAACATGCCGGGAACACCTGGGATCAAACGCCCGGTGGCAGCTTTTTCCTGCAGAGCCCAAACGGAATCGAGTGTTTCCTTTCTGCCAACGGGGATTTTCCAGCCCACGTTTTTATGGGGTGTAGCCCGCTGAGGACCAGGCCTCACAGAGAGTCATGCTGGGGTGGGTCCAAGTCCCTGGGTCCTGCCCCAAGACTCCGTTACAGCCCGAGGCTTTAGTGTCTAGGGTGAGCGAGCTGCCGGGGGCGGTGTCAGCCACAACGGCGAAGCCCTGCTCCTGTCCGACCAAGGATCTGCTATTCTTTCGGAGACCTCAGAACCGTCCGGCCTCACCTGGGACAGTTAGAGTGGGAAGTGCTTCCAGGTCACCCAGGTCTGACACACAGCTGCTCCCACGGAGCTGTCCCCATCACGCAGGGGCTGCTGGTCGTACGCTCCAATCCCTCTTTGGGGGGCGGTGTCCCCCAGATGTGCACTCACCCCAACGCTCTTGGCTGGAGGACTGTCCCTGGCGGACAGAGCTGCCTCATTCGGGGCAGGCGATCGGCCAGACCCCGTCACCGGAGAAGGAACCCCCAAGTGTAGCCCCTGCTGCTGAGAACCGTGGTATCAGGATACAGCAGGCCCTCAGCTGAAACCACATCTTTGCCTGGCTGCTCGCCCTCCCCAGCCTGCCTTTCTCACGCTCTTTCCCGGCAGCAGGCCCTCCATAACCGCAGTGCACTTGCATCGCCATCTCGGGCTCCGCTTCTGGGGAGCTGACCTGAGATGGGGGTGCCAGTGGCCTGGGGAGGCATCCTGTGTAGTCGGGATTTGGAGGTAGAGTGCCCGCTGGCCAGCGGCCAGCAGCGCGCGAGGACCGGTGTGTGGTGGCCCAGGCAGCCCATGGGGAGGGGGAACACAAGAGCACAGAGGTGCAAACGGCTGAACCGTGTCCCCCAAATCCGGTGCTGAAGTCCTGACCTCCAGGACCTCAGAATGCGAGGGACTGTGTTTGGAGACAGGGCCGTCACAGAGGCGACTAAGGTAAAACCAGGTCATTAGTATGGGGCCCCGATCCAAGGTGACTGATGTCCTTATCAGAAGGAGAAATCAGGACAGACACACACAGAGGGATGATCACGTAAGGACACCGTGGGGAGATGGCCATCTGCCTACCAAGGAGAGGCCGAGTCTGCCCACGGTCTGACCTCAGGCTCCTTGCTGCCAGAGCTGTAAGGAAATGGGTGTGTGGTCAGTGTTTACGTCCCTGGCCTGCACAGCAGCCAGACAGCCTGACCCACAGGGTCTGTGGAGACAAGTGAGAACATGAAGCTCCGAGACAGGACAGAAGGGTGGCCAGCAAGGGGACCGCAGATGATGGTGGTTTGGAAGCCAGCCCATGTCAGTCGCCCACAGGGCTTGATGCACAGGGGTTGCTGGGCCCAGCCTCAGAATTTCTGATTCAATAGGTCTGGGCTGGGGCCAAGAATGTGTAAGTCACAAACTCCCAGGTGGTCCTGGTGCTGGTGGTCCGGGGGTCACACTTCGAAGACTATTAGCATATGTTGGGGGACCCCAAAACCCAGAATTATTAAATGTTGTGTATGTATTCTTACACGTTCAAAGTACTCTTCATTTGATGTGATACACCTTCAGGACTTTTTTGTACTGTTTAAAACAGCTTTTGAACTTGTAGGTTTTGAGGCCTTATTTAAATAGTGCTGCTGCCGTTTTTTTTGTTTGTTTGTTTGTTTGGCTTCTTCCACATCAGAAAAATGTTTCCCTTTGAGGACTTTTTTCATCAGGGAAGTAAAGAATAAAGTTTTTCAGGGTGAGATCAGGTGAATAGGGAGGGTGGGGCATGGGGGTCACGCTGTATGGGTCAAACACTGCTGAACACTCAGCCTGGTGTGGGCAGGTGGGCTTGTCAATCATCCACCATGAAATGCATTGCATTTAAAAGAAAAAAAAATCGCTGAAGCCGAATGCAACCACTCACGCCAGCTGATGCAGATGGGTTCCTAGAATTCTTACCTAGCAGGGGAGGCCTGGACTACGCAGGGTCCACCATCCAGAGGATAATTCTGATTTTTGGGGGGTGTCCCCTCATTTAGAACCAAAGAAACTCTAAAACAGGTACGGTTGGGGTCGCTGCTCCCATGGGGAACGCAATCACCTGGCTGCTTCCCTAGCTCCGACGGTCTCAGAGCAGAGCCATCAAGTGGACGATTGCTCGGGTGTCCCTGCACACAAGGACCCACAGCAGGGACCCTGGGACATTCTTTAAAAGGAGCTACAGCCCCGTATGTGGACAGCTGTGCTCGGGACACAGGCCACCCGACCTGGGTCCGAACTGCTGTGAATGCCTGGACACCCACAGTACAACTGGGCCTCCCCTCGGGCCAGCGGGAGCTGCTGCAGCCACCGGGCCTCCACCCAGCGTGGGCAAGAGTGCGGCCCACAGCCGGGACTCATGCCCACCCTGGGAAATCACCTGGCCGGCAGGCAGGGACTTGAGGACCAGGACTAGATGACAGGGAGGAGGTGCCAGGGGTACACAGGGAGGGTGGTCCTGTGTCCTGTGTGCAGAGGAGGCACCAGCCATGTGGGGCCGGGCGGCGTGGCCGGGGATGCTCACCCTCCAGAGCCTGCACGCAGGCACAGCTGGATCGACCCAGGCACAGGGACAGGAGACCCTGCAGTGGGTGTTGGTGGGCACAATGTCAGGCAGCCTCACAGGGAAGCAGTGGACACGGCACTGCCCCTCAGTGGCGGGCGTCACCATGAGTCACGGCCCCCATAGATGGGAACCGTGGAGTGAAAGGTGCGTAGCCTGCCCTCCAGGCCCGCAGCGCCCACTGGAGGTGCGTGCTTCTTGTCCCTGCACTTCAGGGTCTGAGGACACAATGGTACTGACCTCCAGAGGGAGCACGCTGCCCCCTGGGATGCAGCAAGAATGTGTCCCATGCCACTCACAGCCGTGGCTGGCACCAGGGTGGCTGGCTCCCATACAGTGGACCAGCAGGCCAAGCAGTCAGCCCGGCAGGGAGGAGGCTGCTGTCCCGTGGAATCTCAAGGTGTCCACGCCTAGCTTCCACGGTAAGTGGTCCAGGAGAGTGGAGCCCAAGAGGAGTGTGGTCACCAGGACGAAGGCCAAAGATGATGCCTGGTCACCGCCCACACCCAGCAAGACAGACAGTGGTTCTGGGGGGCTATGGTTGCCCCCTCACCTTCTAAGTTTTCCGAGGAAGAATCCTGCAGAAGCTGGAGTAAACTGTGTGGGTCCAGGGCGTGGGCTGCTGGGGCTCTCGACCATACCTACCTGTCTTAGGAGGGTCCCCCTAGCTGACAGGGACCAACTTACTTCCAAGCACGGGATGCAGTCAGTGACCACCTGGTACAGGAGCATGTGAAACCCCACCCTCAGAGGTGAGGGCCAATCACAACCCAGCCTAAGGCGCTGAGCAGTGATAGGTCACCACCTAGATGGACAGCAGGTGATGATGCAGGAGCTCACCTGGCCCCCGCCCTGCCCTCCACCCCATCTTCTGCTCAGGGCCCCGCCGTGAGCTCCTCCTGCCTGAGACATGCGGCCTCAGGCCAGCGTCTTTGCTGAAGCCTAGCCCCAGCTCCCAGACAGGACTCGGTGGCCCAGCTGAGCCCAGGCCTGCCACGTCAATGGTACCCCAGTGCACACCTGACCGCAGGACAAAAGAACACAAGAGACCCACAGGAGGGTGGAATTGCTTTATTGAGGCGGATGCCGCAGGCCCGCCCATGGTCAGGTTAGTGTTCTGCCCGGAGGCAGCTGGAAGCCGGGCGTTACCACCTGCCGCCCGCCCAGGTTAGTGGGACATGCAAAGCTCAGTCAGAGGGTGGAGGCAAAGAGGAAAGCCGCCGAGGCCAGGGGCTGGGTGGAGCAGGAGGGTGGCACCAGTCTGGGCTGCCTGAGTTGGCAGATGGTCCAGCCGGCACTCCAGGCCCGACCGAGGGCCGAGGCTCCCTGGGAGAGGCAGGCGGGCGGGCACCCTAAGCAGGACCTCAGAGGCTCGAGAGGCTGGGGGTGGGGAAGAGCCTACCAAAGCCCCAGCCACCCCCAGCCACAGCTGGCAGGCCCACATTCACCAGGAGGGCCTGTCTCCCACCCCGGGCCTGGTCCTCGGGGCCCAGGTGTGAGGGGAACACAGAAGGCACTTACTAGGAGCTGAGGCTGAGAGGCAGAAGCCAGAGGCCTGGGGTCTCGGGAGTGAGCGTCAGGGGCTGGAGGCTGGGGCGGGGGACAGAGCCCGGGCCAGCTGGTTCTGCAGCCTGGACCCTCACCTTCCCATGGGGAAGGGGCTTCTCTGGCAGGCAGGGAGAGATGGCTGACCCAGGAACCCCCTCCCTCCATGCAAGGCCCACGGAGCCAGCAGGTCAGTCCTGGAAACATGAGAAAATGCCGGCCCTGAGGGCCCTGCTTGGGACGGGCACCCCGCTGCCCAGGGCAGCTAGAACTGGTGGGACCAGCCTCCGGGCCGGGAGACCTCGCCCAGATAGAACCCTCCCTGGGCAGACGGGAGGGCTGGGTTGGGGGCCCGGCTCTGGACCTCCAAGGCACCTGGCTGTGGTGAGTGGCAGGTAGAGAAGAGGAAGGACAAGGGGGTGAGGGGATCAGTGGAGCTGGACCAGCCCTCTCCCCCAAGACACAGGCTGCCTGGACAGCACGCACATGAATACATTAGTCTGGTCTTTTTGGTTAAACTTGAGGCACCGCTTAGGAGGAAGACACCTTTAAACATTAAAGAAAGAAAGACCCAGCGCCTGGGTGGGGAGCCTGGCCACATGCAGAGCGGAAGGGCGAGGGGAAGGCGAGCATCAGGCCTTGGCAGACTCGGGGCCCCCCGGGGAGGTCGTGTGCCCCGAGGCATAGCGGCGGCCGTAGCCTGAGGAGGAGTAGGAGGAAGAGGAAAAGGTCATGGAGAAGCTGGAGCCAGTGGCGTCGAAGCTGCCGCGGCGGGAACCAGCCCGGGAGCCGGTGCGCGAGCCGGTGCGGGAGCCGGCGGTGGAGCCAGAGCCGCTGATGCTGTAGGGGCTGTAGTAGCCCTTGCTGGACTGGGCAGAGGCCTCCAGCAGCCGCAGCCCCGTGCCCTCCTCCACCATGCTGCGGTCCAGCGCGTCCTTGTAGGAGATCTTGAGCTTGGTCTTGGGGCAGGTGAGGTACTTGGAGTACGCGCTCACGTCGCGCAGCTTCTGGGCAGTGCGGGCGTCCACTGTGCCACGCTGCAGGGCCTCGTCGAGGGGCACGCGGCCGGGTGCGTCGGGCTCGATCAGGCCGCCGGTCAGGTACTGCACCTCCAGGAAGCGCTGGCCTGCCTCGTAGTACAGCCAGCCCTTCTTCAGGGCCTGGGCGGCCGACATCTTGGTCTTGGTGCGCGGGTCCTCGAAGCCGCTGAAGGCCTTCTGGGCCAGGTTGATGCGATCCACCATGATCTTGTCCACCAGGCCCTTGTCGACGGCGTCAGTGACAGGAAGGCGGTCGCCGGTGCTGGGGTCGATGATGCCGCCGGTGCAGGCCTGAGCCTCCAGCAGCCGCTGCCCCGTGATGTTGTCCACCAGGTTGCGGTGCATGGCCTCCGTGATGGACACCTTCTCCAGAGTCTCTGTGTCCAGGATGCCGGCCACGGGGCCTGTCTCTTCAGTGGGGTCGGACCAGGAGGCCAGCTGGGTCCTGGAGACAGCGGGGCTGATGGGGTAGGAGGAGGAGGACCCCACGGAGGATGAGCGGGAGCGGAAGCCGCTGGCATTGCCTGAGAGCATGTCGGCAAACTCGGTGATGGAGAGCGTGCCGGCGCGGTACTGGTCCAGCACGGAGCGGTCGATGAGGTTCTTGGTGATGGCCTCGTCGATGTCGTACTGGCGGCCGGAGCGGCGGTCGATGATCATGGACTTGACCACGCCGTCCGAGGAGGAGATGGTGATCTCCTCCCACTCACACTCCTGCTCCGACAGCTCCAGGTAGGTCTGGTGGTCGATGAGGCCCTTGCGGTAGGCCTCGTACACCGACATCTCCTTGCCCGTCTCGGGGTCCACGATCACCACACGGCGCTTGCGCACCGAGGACTTGGAGGACGTCTTCCGCTCTCGCTTCTTCTCCTTCAGCGGCAGGAGGCACAGGCCCGTCTGGGGGTCGGTGATGCAGCGTTCCATCAGCTGCAGGTAGGTGAGGTTCTCCTCCGTGTTGGGGTCAAAGAAGCCCTTGGTGTCGTCCGAGGGATCGGTCAGGATCTCGTTCATCTCCTCGTCGAAGAGGCCGCGCTTGTAGGCCACCTCCACGGGCAGCCGATGGCTCTCCTCGGGGTCGATGATGCCGCCTGTGGCGATCTGGGCCTCCAGCAGGCGGATGCCGTGGTCCTTCAGGATCAAGCCCTTCTTCATGGCCTGGAAGAGGGAGATGAGCTTCCCGGAGTAGGGGTCCTTGTAGCCGGTGACGGCGCGCTCGGCCGACAGCAGCTTGTCCTTGAACTCAGGGCCCACGATGCCCATGCGCACAGCCTCCTCCACGGTCAGTTTGAGCCCCTTGATGGGGTCGATGACGTAGCCGGTGGCTGCCTGGGCTTCCAGGAGCTCGAAGGCCGTGCCTGGACGGATGATGCCCTTCTTCATGGCCTGGTACACAGACAGCCGCTCCTTGGTGGCGTCGACAAACACACCAGCGATGCAGCTGGTGCCCTCGAGGAACTTCTGCAGGTTCTTGGTGACCTCCTCCACGGAGGTCAGGCCCTCCTGAAGCTGCCGCGCGGTGGCCTCGTCCAGGACCTGTGAGCGCACCAGCTCCTCCACTGTGATCTGCTTACGCAGCCCACGGAAGGTCAGCTTGCGGGTGTCCGAGAGCGGCAGGAGCAGCTGGCCGCTGTTCTCGTCGCGGCGGCACCGCCGGAGCAGCTGCGTGTAGCTGAGGCGCTCGTCGGTGGAGGGGTCCACGTAGCTGCGCACCTCGCTGGGCTCCGACAGCTGGTCGTGCGTGTCCTTGTTGAGGTAGCCACGCTGGTAGGCCACCTCCAGTGGGAGGTGGAAGCCCAGGCGCGGGTCCACGATGCCGCCCGTGGCCAGCTGGGCGTCCAGCAGCCGCAGGGCCTCATCCGCAGGGATCAGGTCCTTCTTCATGGCCTGGAAGAGCGAGATGGTCTGCTCCGTGTAGGGGTCACGGTAGCCGGTCACCGCGCGCTCCGCCGACAGCAGCCGGTCGTGCAGCTCGGGGCCCACCAGGCCCTTCCGCACGGCCTCGTCCACCGTCAGCCGTTCGCCCTTCACCGGGTCCAGCAGGAAGCCTGTGGCCGCCTGTGCCTCCAGCAGCAAGCGGGCCACCTCGGCACTCAGCAGCCCCTTCTTGAGGGACTGGTAGATGGTCAGAGTCTGCTGGGAGCTGGGCAGATAGACGCCAGCCACACAGCCGGTGCCGTAGAGGTAGCGCCAGGCGGACTCGGCCTCGAGCACCTCGCGGAGGTTCTTGGTGCCCTCGCGGAGCAGGCTGTAGGTCTCGCGGGAGATGACCCGCGCCTCGTACAGGTCCTCGGCGGTTAGGCGGCGCCGCACATAGTCGTAGGACGTCAGGTTCTGCTGGCGGATGATCTCGGTCTTCTCGATGATCTCGATGATGATGATGATCATGCGCTCCTTGGTCACCCGGCCCGCCTGGAAGTCGGCCATCAGCTGGGCCCGCTGCTCCTTGGGAATCAGGTCTGACTGCATGACCTCCCACAGGGACATGGTGGAGCTGCCCTGGCTGCCACCGCTGGGGATGTCGATCTGCGTCTCCTCGAACGCTCTCCGGGTCTCCTCCTCCGTGTACACCTGCGTGGTCTCCACCACCTCCGCCTTCTCCGCCCCCTTCAGTGGCAGCAGGCGCAGGCCGGTCTCAGGGTCCTCCACGCAGCGCTCCAGCAGCTGCAGGTAGGTGAGGTTCTCGTGCGTGTTGGGGTCGAAGAAGCCCTTGGTGTCGTCGCTCGGGTCCGCCAGGACGCGGTTCATCTCCTCGTCGAAGTAGCCGCGCTGGTAGGCCACGTGCACAGGCAGCCGGTGGCTGTGCACGGGGTCGATGATGCCGCCTGTGGCGATCTGGGCCTCCAGCAGGCGGATGCCGTGCTCCCTGAGGACCAGGCCCTTCTTCATGGCCTGGAACAGGGAGATGGTGCTGCCCGAGTACGGGTCCTTGTAGCCCGTCACAGCCTTCTCCGCCGACAGCAGCTTCTCGTGCAGCTCGGGGCCCACCACGCCCGCTTTCACCGCCTCATGGACGTACAGTCGCTGGTTCCGCACGGGGTCCACCAGGAAGCCGGTGGCCGCCTGGGCCTCCAGCAGCAGTGTGGCCGTGCTGGGCCTGAGCAGGCCGCGCCGCATGGCCTCGTAGATGGTCACCTTCTCCTTGGAGTCCTCCAGGTAGATGCCAGCGAGGCTGCCACTGCCCCGGAGGAGCGTCCGCACGGAGTCCACCTCTGACAGGTCCTTAACCGACGTCTTCCCATCCTTGAGCTGCTCGAACTGGGCCTTGTTGAGGACCCCGGAGGCCAGGAGCTCGCTGGCCGGCACCGGGGCGCGGAGGCCGCTGAAGGAGAGCCTCTGCTGCCGCGTCGTCTCCACCTCCTCCACGATGGTGATGACGATCTTGATGACCTTCTCCACGGTGACCTTGCCCGTGCGGAACTGCCGCAGCAGCTCCTGCCGCTGCTCCTCCGTGAAGTACTCGGAGCTGATGAGCTCCCAGATGGTCACTGTCCTGCCCTGGAAGCTGCCCACAGGGACGTCGACCGTGGCCTTCTGGAAGGCCTCACGGGCCTGGAGCTCGGAGTAAACCTCCTCCTGCCGGGCCCGGGCAGCCTTCTCTGAGAGCGGCAGCAGGCTCAGCCCTGTCAGCGGGTCCGGCCGGCACTGCTGCTGGAGCTGGCCGTAGGTGACCGGCTCCCGTGTCCTGGGGTCAAAGTAGGTCTTGGCGTCATCTCTGGGCGCTGACAGGGCTTTGCTGGTCTCCTTGTCCAGGTAGCCCCGGGTGTAGGCAACGTCCAGGGGCACACGGTGGCTCTTGCTGGGGTCCACGATGCCACCTGTGGACAGCTGGGCGTCCAGCAGACGCAGACCCTGCTCCCTGGGGATGAGACCCTTCTTCAGGGCCTGGAACAGGGAGACGCTCTGGCCCGAGTACGGGTCCTTGTAGCCGGTCACGGCCTTCTCCGCCGACAGCAGCTTCTCGTGCAGCTCAGGGCCCACCAGACCGGCACGCACAGCCTCATCCACGGTCAGCCGGGCGCTCGTGGAAGGGTCGATGACATGCCCAGTGCCGGCCTGGGCCTCCAGCAGGGCCACTGCCACCTCCGGCTGCAGCAAGTCTTTCTTGAGGGCCTCGTAGATGCTCACCTTCTGCCCTGCCTCCTCCAGCCACACGCCCGCGATGACGTTGGTGCCCCGCAGGGCGCGTCGCACAGCGTCCACGTCGGCGACCTCGCGCACGGAGCGCTCGCCCCGCTGCAGCTGCTGGTAGAGGTCACGGTCGATGACCCCGCTCTCCAGCAGCGCGGCGGCAGGCACCAGGGCACGCAGGCCCTCAAAGCAGAGCTGCCCCTTCTGCTCCTGCTCCTCGACCACGGTGATGACGATCTTGATGATCTTCTCCACCGTGACCTTGCCCGTGCGGAACTGGCGCAGCAGGTCCCGCCGCTGCTCTGCCGTGAAGTACTCGGAGTTGATGATCTCCCAGATGGTCACTGTTCTGCCCTGGAACTTGCCAAACGGCGCAGACACGGTGGCTTTCTCAAACACGTCCCGGGCCTCTGAGTCGGTGTAGACCAGCTCACCACCCCTGGCAGCCTGATCTGTGAGCGGCAGCAGGCGCAGGCCAGTCTCGGGGTCCTCCACGCAGCGCTCCAGCAGCTGCAGGTAGGTGAGGTTCTCGTGCGTGTTGGGGTCGAAGAAGCCCTTGGTGTCATCGCTCGGGTCCGCCAGGATGCGGTTCATCTCCTCGTCGAAGTAGCCGCGCTGGTAGGCCACGTGCACGGGCAGCCGGTGGCTGTGCACGGGGTCGATGATGCCGCCCGTGGCGATCTGGGCCTCCAGCAGGCGGATGCCGTGGTCCCTGACAATCAGGCCCTTCTTCATGGCCTGGAAGAGGGAAATCTGCTGCCCGGTGTAGGGGTCCTTATAGCCGGTGACGGCACGCTCGGCCGACAGCAGCTTGTGGTGCAGCTCGGGACCCACCACGCCCTCCTTCACAGCCTCGTTGACAGTCAGCCGCCGGTTGCGCACAGGGTCCAGGAGGAAGCCTGAGGCCGCCTGGGCCTCGAGCAGGATGAGGGCTGTGCCCGGGCTCAGCAGCTGCCTCTTCATGGCGGCATACACGCTCAGCTTCTCATTGGCTGGCTTCAGCACCAGCCCCGCGATGCTGCTGTGGCCCTGCAGGTAGCGGCGCACGTCTTCCCGCTGCGCCAGCTCGGCCACGGTGGTGCGGCCTTGTGCCAGCCGTTGCAGCTCCTCTGCACTCAGGACCCCCACGTCCTGCAGCCGCTGGGCCGGCACCTTCTGCCGCAGGCCGTCAAAGGCGTACTCGGGCTCCACCTCTGGGGCTGGGCCATCGGGCGCATCCCTGCCATTGGGCAGAGCTTTGGTGGCCGAGGCCTGCGAGGCGGCAATCTCCTCCGAATGGGCCAGGGCGGCCCGGTGCTCCTCCTCCAGCTGCTGCAGCCTCTCGCGCAGCCTCTGGTTCTCCTCGGCCAGCAGCTTCTCCTGCGCCTGCCGCTGCTGCTCCAGCCGCTGCAGCTCCTCCTGCTTGCGCCGCACGCCCTCCTCAGCTTCACGCTGCCGCCGGCGAGCCTCCTCCATGCTGGCCACGAGCTGCTGCTTCTCCTGCTCCATCTGCTGCTGCTGCCGCTGCTGCTCCTCACGCAGCTTCCGCGCCTTGGCCACCTCATCCTGGAAGAGCTGCTCCAGCTTGGCCTTCTCCTGCTCGATGAGGCGCTCCCGCTGCAGCAGGCTGTCCTTCTCGGAGAGGAAGGTCTGCTGCAGGGCCTGCGTCTCCTGCAGCAGCTGCTCCTGCTGCACCGTCTGCATCTGTGGAGGGAAAGGGTGGTCAAGGATCTCTGCCCAGGGGCCCCCCCAACCCGGCCAGCCCGCAAGCATGAGGGGTCAGTACCTCCTCCGACTTGAGCTGTAGTAACCTGGCTTCTTGTTTGAGCTTCTCCTTCTCGCGCTCCAGCTCGGCAATGGCTTCCCGCAGGCGCTCAGCATCCTGGTCGCTCTGCTGCCGCTGGATCTCCAGCGTCTGCACCAGCGTCACCTTCTCCTGCGTGGCGAGCTCTGTGCGGTGCAGCTTCTCACCTATCTCCTCTGCCTGCTTCCGGAAGCGCTGGGCGTCCTCCTCTGCACGGGCCTGGGCCCGGCTCATCTCAGCCACACGCAGCTTCAGGCGCTCAGCCTCAGCGCTCATCTCTAGCTGCCGCTGCCGCTCCGCCTCCAGGGTGCGCTGGAAGCCCTGCGTCTCCTGCGCAAGCTGCTGCTCCATCTGTTCCTTATCTTCCTGCAGGCGACGGGCCTGCTCCTGTGCGAGCTCCTTCTGCTGCTGAAGCAGCTCCGCCTCTGCCTTGAGCCGCGTGGCCTCCTGCACCGCCTGCATCTTCTCCTTGAGCATCTTCTCAGCCAGAGCCCGCTGCTGCGCCAGGTCCTCCTCCGCCAGCTGCCGCAGCCGAGCTGCCTCCTGGGCGGCCACACTCAGCCTTGCAGCCTCCTCCGCCACCTGCTTCATCTTCTCTGCCTCCTCCTCCAAGAAGCGTTGTGTGTTGTCCTTGTCACGCAGGATGAGAGCACGGTTCTCTGCCTCAATACGTGCCTTGAGTTTGCCCAGCTCCTCCATCTGCACGCGCACGGAGAAGAGCTCCTCCTCCACCTGGCTGCGCTGACGGGCGGCCTCCGTCACCTCCGCCTTCAGCCGCTGCAGCTCCTCGTCCAAGATGCTTTTCTGGTGGTCAGTCTCCTCCAGCTGCAATCTCAGAGTCGTCAGCTCCTGTTCCACCTGCGCCTTCTGCCGCAGTGTCTGCTCCGCAAACTTCTTGTGCTTCTCCATCTCCGCGTCGGCCGCTTGCTTCTGCCTCAGGGCTGCCTGCTCTGCCTGCGCCCGCCGCGCCGCCTCCTGCTCCGCTTCCTTGCGCAGTTTTTCTGCGGCAGCCTGCGCCTGCGCCCGGGCCTGCGCCTGCTCCTCCGCCAACTGCTTCAGTCGCTCCGCCTCCTCCACCTGCAGCAGAGACTGCGCCGCCTCCCGCTCAGCCTGCTCGCGTGCCTCCTCCGCCTCCTCCGCCGCCTTGCGTGCAGCCTCTGCCTCGGCGCGCAGCCGATCCAGCATGCTTTGTTCCTGCTGCAGTGTCTGCTTCAGCTCCTGTTCCTTTTGCTGCACTGCAAACGCATGCGCCTTCTCCTCTGCCTGCAGCCGCTTCTGTGCTGCGTCCTGGGCCAGCTGCAGCTGCCGCGCTGACTCTTGTTCCGCACGCTCCCGCAGGCGCCGCGCCTCTTCTACCTTGGCTTTGAGCCGCTCCACCTCCTCCAGTGCCGCTTTGCGCTGCCGTGCTGCCTCCTCCTCCGCCGCCAGGCTCTTCTGCACGCGCTCCTCCGCCTCCCGGCGCCGCTGTTCTTCCTCCGCAGCGAGCTGCCGCTGCCGAGTGGCCTCTAGCTCCGCCTGCTCCTTGCTGCGCAGCGTGTCCTCCGCGTTGCTGCGGATGCGCGTCAGCTCCAGCTCCAGCTCTGCCTTGCCTGCGGCCGCCCGCTCAAAACTCGCCTTCAGGGACAGAATCTCCTCCTCCACCTGCCGCCGCTGCCGCAGCGTGTCCTCCACTAGCCCCTTCTGCCGCTCCAGCTCGCTCTCTGATGCCTTGCGCAGCTGTGCCAGCCGCTCCTCAATGTCAGCCTTGTGCTGGGCCGCTTGCTCCTCCAGTCGCCGCCGCTGGAAGGCTTCGTCTTCTGCCAGCCGCCGCAGGCGCTCATTCTCTGCCTCCTTCTCCTTCAGCGCGATCTCGGCCTCCGTCTTGAGCCGCGTAGCCTCGCTGATGGCGGCCAGCTTCTCCGAAAGCACCCTCTCTGCCTCCGCCCGCTGCCGCGCCGCATCCTCCTCCGCCAGCTGCCGCTGCCTCTTGGCCTCTTCGGCCAAGGCGCGCAGGCGGGCAGCCTCTTCTGCCAGCTCGCGGAACCGACTGGCCTCGGCTTCCAGCCTCTGCTTGGACTTCTCGCTGGTGGAGCGCGACTCCTCCTCCGCCCGTGCCTTGCTGGCCAACAGTACCTCCATTTCCGCCCGCACCTTGGCCAGCTCAGCCTCCAGTTCCTGGCGCTTCTGCGTGGCCTCGGCTGCCTCGCGCTGCAGCCGCCCTAGCTCCTCCTCTAGCAGCTGCCGCTGCTGCTCCCCCTGCTCTGTCTCAGCCCGCAGGCGGATGAGCTCCTGCTCCGCGGCCAGGCGCTGCTGCGCAGTGCCCTCCGCCAGCTGCCGCTGCTTTTCTAGCTCCTGCTCAGCCAGCTCCCGCTGTCGCACTGCCTGCTCCTCTGCCTTGCCACGCCGTCGTGCCTCACGCTCCGCCTCCTCCTTCTGCTTCTCTGCCTCGGCCTGCGCCAGGCTCTTCTGCTGCGCAACCTCCTCAGCCTGCAGTCGCATCCGCAGCGCTTCGTTGGCCTTCAGCTGCCAGCGCTCCAGCTCCCGCTCTGCTTCCTCACGGGCGCGCTCAGCCTCGGCCTGCTGCTGCGCATGCCGCTCCGCTTCCTCCCGCAGCTGCGTCACGGTCACATGCTCTTCCTGCAGGGTGCGCTCCAGCTGCGCTGTCTTCTCCGCGAAAGAAGCACGCTTGCTCTGCAATTCCACCTCTGCGCTGCGCTGCGCAGTCTCCAGGGCCACCTGCACCTGACGGGCCCGCTCAGCCTCCGCCTGCCGCAGACGCCGCTCCGCTTCCTCTGCCTGCAGCCGCAGCTCCTCCAGCGCCTGCAGAGCCCGCTGCTTCTCACGCGCAGCCTCAGCCTCGGCCTTCACGCGCAGGGCCAGCTCTGCCTCCGCCTGGCGCTTACGCTGGGTCTCATCTTGCACCTGACGCCGCAAGCGCTCCGCCTCCTCCTGCGCTTGTCTCTTTTGTGCCTCTGCCTCTTCTGCCCGTGCACGCAGGGCCTGCAGCTCACCCTCAGCCCCACTGCGCTGGCGCTCGGTGGTTTCCAGCTGCAGGCGCACCACGCGGATCTCCTCCTCGATGCGCAGCCGGCTGCGTTCAGCCTCCTCTGCCTGCCGGGCCTTAGCCTGGATCTCCGCCTCCGAGCTCTGCCTCAAGTGCTGCAGCTCGTCCTGGATGCTCCGCTTTTGCTGCTGCGCGTCCACCGCCGCCTCTTCTCGTCGCACCACTTCCTCCTGCATGCGCCGCTGCAGCTCCTGTGCCTCCCGCTCTGCCTGTGCCTTCGCCTGCGCGTGTGTCTCCGCCAGCTGCCGCTGCTTCTCCAGCGCAGCCTCCACCTCCGCCAGGCGCTCCCGCTCCTCTGCCCGCTGCTGCTCAGCCAGCCTCTGTGGCCGCGGCACAGAGAGGGAGAGAACCAGAGAGGGTGGTGAGTGCGGAGCCACCACCAGGCACGCACGTGACACGGCACCACCACAGTCCACCGGACAGCACGATGGGGGATCAGGGAAGGAAGACAGAGGTCACAGCCCGGCGAGGGAGGGAGCGTGCACCCGCCCAGGGCACTCGGGGCAGCGAGCGCAGCCTGGCCCCACAGTGCTCACCAGCCCCCGGAAGGAGGCTCAGGCGTCCTCCCCTCTTCCCGCAGACAGGCGATGAGACGGACGGGGGAGAGAGAGAGAGCAAAGCAGGAGGCTCGCAGGGCCAGCGAGCCACACCACCACACAGCCCTGCCCGTGCACCACGAACGCCAGTGTCCCAGGTCCAGCCCCACAGCCCGGCGGAAAGTGGCGGGGCGGCCAGCGGGGGACGAGAGTGCAGACCTGAGCCAGCTCAGGAGAGACGCAGGGAGCCTGCCGCTGGGACCACAGCGGAGGAGGCAGGAGGAACAGGACAGCCTGGCACCCCCCCCTGCCAAGGCACCTCGTGACACCCCTGCCCGGCCCCACAGCCCAGCACCCCCAGCTCTTCCAGAGCAGTGGCCACAAGGAGCGACGACGGGGAATCCAGAGGAAGAACACCGAAGGAGCCGGTGGGGCAGGTGGCGGGCAGGTGCAGACACAGAGGAAGGGGAGGAGGTGCCAGCCACCACAGGGCAGCAGTGCAGCGCCAGCCGAGGTGGGGCAGGCCGAGCTCAGGAAGAGGCCCTGGAGGCGCCAGGCAGCAGGGAGTAGGGGGCTGAGCTGAGTGGTGACAGATGGACCCCCAGGGGCTGCACCTGGGCAGCAGGACACCCCCCACCTCCAAAGGCCGTACCTCCTCCTCCTCCATGCGACGCAGAGTCTCACTGATGAACTTGATGTACTGGCTCGTCAGCGTGGTCAGCTCGCTGTAGCGTGTGCGCAGGTCCACGTACTGGGGACAGGCAGAAGGAGGCAGCCAGGGTCAGCCCTGCCCCAGCCACCGGCCCCACGAGCCACCCCCAGCCCCGCTCCTCAGCCTTACCTCCTGGATGACGCTCTCAGACCCGGACTGGACCTTGGGTTTCTTGGCCGGAGAGGCCACTGGCTCAAGCTGTGCCTTGTACGTGACCAGCTGCAGCTCATAGTCCTGTGGGAAGGGCAGGTCAGCCACCGGCTTGCTGCCCTGTCCCTGTCCCCACCAGCCAAGCCAGGCCTGGGCTTGGGGACACCAGCCTGGGCGGGGGTGGCAGGAGCCAGACATCTCACCTTGATGGCGTTGATGTACTGCTTCGCAAACTTCTGGCACTCCTCCACCTTCTCCCCGTGGCGCTCGATTTCCTCCAGCAGTGCCTGCGGGAGGTGGCTGTCAGCACAGACCCTCACCCCACCCCCACCCCCACCCCACTCCAGCCACGCCAGCCCAGGCCCACCTTCTCCTGCCGCAGTTGCTCCCGCACGGCCCGGCTGTTGGCCAGCGGCACGGCTTGGATCTGCTCCTGCCGCTGCTTGGCGTCCCGCAGCCAGGCGTCCAGCGGGTCCGCGCTCTCCCGGTAGTAGCGCAGCTGGCGGCCCAGCTGGTCGAGCTCGCGCTGCCGCACCTCGGCCTGGGCCAGCACCGCCTGCCAGCGCTCCAGCAGCTGGGCCACCCGCTCGCGCCAGCGCTCCACCTCCACGTCCCGCTCCCCGTGCCGCTGCTGCAGCCGCTCGCCGACCTCCTGCGCCCCCCGCAGCTCGTCCCGCAGGGCGTCGAACACGGGCTGCTGCGCCTCCGCCTGGGCCCTGAGCTTCTGTTGGGAGCAGAGGGGTGGGTGCTGTTTCAGTCCAGTGCCCTGCTGCTGGCCCCCGATGCCCCCTGGCCCCCCGGGAGCCACTGTCCTGACAACGGCACCTTCAGCGCAGCCTTGGTGGCCTCGAGCTCCGGGAGGGTGGCAGGGACAGCCTGGGCCTCCTTGAGTTGCTCCTCGTGGACCCTGAGCACCTCTTCGGCCCCCTGTGTGCTACGGATCACCAGACTGATGGTCTTGAGCCTGGGAGAGAGCAGGGCCCAGAGCTGGGCATGAGGCTGGGCTCCTGGCAGCGGCATCAGCAGCCTGACGTGGTGAGGCCAGCGCCCCGGTGGTCAAGGGGAGCGAGTGTTCGGGGACCGCTGGGACACAGGGACACCTCTGCGCCAGCCTGAGTCCTGGAGGGAGGCTGTGTTGGCCGGAGGAACAGACAGCCGCACCTGTGGCCTGGGAGCTCTGGGCCTCCCAGCCCCAAGGCCAGGCGAGGGGGACAAGTGCCAGCCTTTCTGAAGGAGAGTGGGCGTGCGGCCTGTCAGCAACGCTGTCAGGGACCATGGGGTGGCACACTGGAAACGAAGGGGAAGCGGGCCGGGCCTCGGAGGGAGGGCGCATCCGCGACGGGACTGAGGGGGAGGAGGTGGGGGGATTTCCCACTCCACTTCTGGAAGTGAGCGGGCGAGCCCCGGGCGTGTGCACGCCGGAACGAGCCGTGAAGGACAAAAGAGTTCCCAGGGCTGGGGGTGGCACGAGGTTGGGGGGAGGAAGGGGCCCCGGTGAAGACTGTTCCCCAGGGGCAATGGGGCCGGAAGGCCTGTCGCAGACAGGAGTGAGGAGACAGGAGGGTGTAGGTCCCCGGGAAGGACCTGAGCATGGGTCCCTCTGCCATCTCAGCCACTGCCTCACCCCCTACTTACCCTTCCCAGGTGCTCATCCCCGCCCTCCCCCAAGACGCCTCTCTCCCGCAAGGTCTGGTGCCACCCCCAAACTCACTGGCCAAGGGTCAGCTGCCCTGTGGGCACTCCTGACCCTCTGGGGTTCCTCCTCCTGCCCATGCTTGGTCTGTACTTTCCTCAGACACGCCCAGCTCCTGACGTCACCCGGGGGGAGTCACCCAGTCCTCACTCGCCCAGTCCCCACCTCAGGGAGCCGCCCCCTCACCCAGCTCCAGTCATCAGGAAGCCTCGCCTTCAAGGCACAGCACCGAACCCCTCTGTCCAAGCCCATGACCCCCACTCTGGTCCACAACCACCACCTTCCGCCCAGACCCCCAAAGAACCCGCCCACCGGCCCGTCCTGCGCGCAGAGCTGTCAGGTCCCCTCTACCCCACGCCCTCCTGGGAGCACGGCCTCGGCGGCCGTCGGGGGCACTCACTTCTCCAGGTAAATGGCGGAGAGGCTGCGGACCTGCTCCAGCTTGCCCAGGGTCAGCTCCAGCTCTGAGCGCAGGGTGGGGGCAGCGGGCGAAGGCTCGGGCGCAGCCAGGACCTTCCCCGCCTCCTCAGAGAGCCGGGCGACGCCCCTGCCCAGCCCCTCCAGCTCAGCCTGTGCTTTCTGAGGGAGAGAGCGAGGAAGCCAGCTGAGCACGGAGCCAGGCCGCTAGGGACCCCGGGGGTGGGGGGGGGGCGGGGAGTGGGGCAGGGGTGGGGCAGCGCCTGCCTGCTGCTCGGCGATGCGCTGGGCGCACTCCCGCGCAGGTTCCTTGTCCAGCGGCAGCCGCAGGCGGTGCACGGTGCGCGTCTCGCAGGCCTCCAGCTGCAGCCGGATGTCCCTGAGCTCCGAGATGCAGCGCTGGCAGCGGGACTCCTCCTGCTCGCCTGGGGACATGGCCCGCTCACAGGCTGCCCGGCCCCCCCCGCCCGCCGCCCACGGGCCCGGGCTGCGGGGGCACCTACCCTGCTCCAGGCTCTGCAGCAGCTGCTGGTACTGGTGGCTGCAGGCGCTGTACTCGCGCTCCACCTGCAGCCGGTCCTCGGGCCCAAAGTTGCTGGCGTCCTGGCTGTCCCTCAGGAAGGCCTGGTAGTGCAGCTCCAGGTTGCGCAGGGCCTGGCGCTGCTCCTCTGGCTTCAGCGTGCGGAACTGCGGGCAGCACGGGGGCTCAGCGCACGGGCAGGCCCAGCCTGGGACGCTCTGCCCCGCCCCGCCCCGCCCCGCCCCATGTGGCCCCAGCCTACCGTGACTAGGGACCAGGAGCGGATGAGCTGCATGTCGCGGCTGAGGCTCTGCCACGCCAGGAGGCTCTTCAAGTCCACGTGCAGCTGGTGCCACAAGGTAACCAGTGCCTGGTGCTGGGCCTCCAGCCTGGTGGGTCAGGGTTCGCTCAGAGAGGCCAGGCGCCCACCCCCACCACCCATGCCAGCGACCGGACCGTGGACCACGCACCTGGCGACGGCTTCCTGGGCCTCCTGGTTGGGCGGGGGCACGAGGAAGCACACCGAGGGCACGGCGGCCTCGCCACCGCTGCTGCTGACCACCTTCCAGTGGAACGGCTGCATGGGGCCCACCAGCTGGCACTCGTCACCTTTGTGCACGGTCACCTGGGGCAGCCGGGGCTGTCACAGTGCAGCCGCCCCCACCCCTACCCGCCACCCCCCACCTGGCCACGTGCTCCAAGGGCAAGCCCTGCCGGCCACCAGCCTCACCTCCACCTGCTTGTAGTCGCACACGGCCAGCAGCGGCACCCGGCCCCGCACCGGGTGGGCTGGGTTGCGGGGCTTCAGCTGCACGATGGCCTTGGCCCGCTTGGCAAGGCCCGAGAGGTGCCCCCGGTACTCGTTCAGCTGCTCCTTCTCGTCCTGCAGGGAAGGGGCAGCTCAGAGACCCTCCCCCGGCATCCACACACCACAGGCCTGGGCAGCGGCTTGTGAAGACCCACACACCCTCCCTGTGCAAATGTGAGGGCGTACCAGGCACCCCCACCCTGAGGTCAGGGGTCCTTCCTGCGGCCCCAGCGCAGGGGGCCACACACCTGGAAGCAGCAGGTTTGACCAAGGCAGGTCCCCAGGGCTTGGCCTCCAGCAGCTCCCACCGACTCCCTTCCTTCCTGCCAAGGCCTGAGGTCACCCTCCCCCTGTCCCAGGTCACACACAGCATCTTCCAGGGGAGGGGTCCCAGCAGCACTCTGTCCCCTCCACCGTCTCCCTCCTCCTCCTCCTCCCCTTGAAGGTCATGCACCTCCTCCTGTTCAGCCCTCCAAGGGGCCAACCCCACCAGGAACTTTCCAAGGGTGCAGCTTGGGAGTTGAAGCTCCCTCACCTCTCAGGGCCTCCTGGATCCCCCCACCTTCGCTGGCCCCCACTCCGGAGCACAGGAGCCCTGGCCAGCAGAGACCCTGCCCCAGACGTCGGGCCGAGATGCCAGGGCGAAATGCCAGGGGACCCAGCATGGAAATGAGCTGAGACAGAGCAGCCGACCTGGGGCTCCAAGGAAGGCTCCCACCTGCTCTGCCCAGACACCTGCTACCACCACAAACCCTGCCCCGGCCTCTTAGTCCCCGACGCCCATCCTGCTGCGCTGAGGTCCCTGCCATCGTGCCCCACCCCCCAACGTCCAGAGGGACCTTCCTGAAGCATCTCTCCCAGACCCCCTGCCCTTCCGCCGGCCCCCCACCCTCACCCCTGCACAGCCAGCTCACCTGGGCGTCCTGCAGCAGGTCCTCGAGGCGGGTGACGGTGATGGAGCGGTCGCAGGTGTACTTCCTGCGCAGCGTCTCCTGCAGCTTCCGCAGCTGCTCCTCGGCCTCCCGCACGTCCGAGAAGAACTGCACAACGGGACACGGACAGGCTGGGCGGAGGGGCCGGGGCCCGGGGACGGGGACGGGCGTGGGGCAGGGCAGGGGCCCGGGCCCGGGGAGGGGCCGTGCCTGCCGCGGTGCGCGGGCTCACCTGGAAGTAGGCGGTGTTCTCCTTCAGGTGAGCCTCGACGCAGCAGCACAGCTGAAGCATCCAGCTCCACTGGGTCTGCAGCGCCGCCTGGAAGGACTGCAGCCCCGGTCCTTGTGAGCCGCCGGCCCCGCGGCCACCCCCGCCCCAGGCCCCGCAGCCCCCGGGCCCCGCAGCCCTCACCTCCACCGTGGGCCGCGCAGGGTGCTCCTCCCGCAGCAGCCGGTCCCCGGAGTTCTGGATCTCCTTGATCTTCTTTTCCTTCAGCTCCAGCTCACGCATCAGGGCCTGACATGAAGGCAGGTCTCAGAGACGGCATGGGAGCCACGCCCGGGCCTGCCAGCCTCTCTCCAAGCACCACCCGAGACCCCCCCGTGGGGCCTGGAGCTGGACCCGACCGGCGGCCACCACGGGGCCGCCAGCCTGGGGACGGCGCAGGCCCGCCTCACCGAGTAGCTCTCCTTCTTGGCGGCCATGTTGCTGTTGCGCTCACTCCAGTCGAAGCCCACTTCCTCCTCCTCCTTCTCGCTCAGCCACATCAGCTCCTTGGTGGCGGCTGCCACAAAGCCGTGCAGGCTCTCCAGAGACCGCAGGCGGCCCTTGGAGGAGTTCTGGAGGCAAGCGGGGCATGTGAGCAGACCGCAGCCCTGCAGCCTGTCCCCCACCCCCGCCTGCCCAGCCCCTGCTCACCAGCAGCTTGGCATACTGCAGGTCCAGCCGGCCCAGGCAGTCGCGGTAGGCGCCCCGGATGGCTGGGGAGAGCTGGCCCTGCAACAGACGGGCGGAGTGAGGCCTGCGTGGCCAGGACCCGGCCCACCCTGGGCCACCCCAGGGGCACCCACTCACCTCGTCAGTTCGCGCCCGCTCAATCTTGGCCCGGAATTCCTCGATGGACTGGTGCAGGCCGCGGTGGCTACCCAGCTGCGCTTCCACGCTGGGCAGGTCCACACCCCACTCGGCGCTGTCCACCCGGCGCTGGTTGTCCTCCACCCAGGCCAGCAGGTCCTGCAGGTAGCGCAGCGTGGAGTCCTCCAGGTCGGGGCGCCGCTGTGTGGTCTGCACGGTCACCTGGGTCACCTGGGTCACGGGGGCGGGGACGCCCGCCTTCAGCCGGAGGTTGTACTCGGTGCGGATGGCCACCAGGCGCTCGTGCAGGCGGTACACCCTGGGGACAGTGGGGGAACCGGAGGGTGAGTGGGGAGCCGGCTGCCCTCAGGCTCCCCAGGCCCCGCAGTGGGGCGGCGGGGCCCAGCCCACCTGCGGTACATCTGCTCGCCCTGTGGGTGCCGCCCGTCCTTCAGGGTCTGCACGTCGTTGAACAGCAGCCGGATCATGCCGTCCGCCTTGTCCAGGTCCCGCTCCACCTCGCCTGCCCGCTGAGGCCCCTTGCCTGCCGCCAGCAGCCGGATGTCCTGCAAGGGGGTCGCCCTGGCTCAGACCTGGCCGGACCTTTGCCCTTCCCTCCCCCTGCCTCTTCCTGACGCATGAATCGCCAGCCCTGGCTCCAGGGTGTGGGGGGTCGAGTCCCAAGGCCTCTCTGGGTTCAAGCAGCCAACTCTTCATGGCCTCATCCAAGGCTCTTGGCCTCTCCCTCCCCACCACACCCTGCGAGCAGCAAGCCCTTGGGTGTCATCGGCCCCGGTGCCCTCCGGTGCCCAGAAGCCAGCTCAGCCCAAAGCAAGCAGTCGGAGTTGGCCACACACCAGGAGGGAGGAGCTGGGGGCCGCCAGGCACCTCCCTGCTACCACAGCCCAGCCCCACCTACTCCAGCCCCGCGAAGTCCCCGCCCCTCACCGTCTGCAGCAGGGCGTCGGCCTGGTTCAGCTGCTCCTCGCACAGCCCGGCCTCCATCTGCAGTTTGCTGACCACGCGCTGCAGACACTCCAGCCTGCACCAACACCCACGGGGCCAATGAGAGGGGGTTGCAGCCAGGCTACCCGCCGAACAGCAGGGCCCTGCTGCTCCTGGCCTCCCCGCCAGCCAGCCTGCAGGCCACTGCCTCACTGGCCCGAGTGTGGGTTTCCCAGCCTGGGGGGGGATTTCCTCCCCAGGCAGTGACTCATAGCGGGTGGCTTCCCTGCCTCGGCAGGGCCCCACCCGGCCAACCGCAGCCTCCCAGCCCCAGCACCGCCCACCTCTCAAACTCGGTGCGGAGCTGCTTCTCCCGCTCCAGGATGGCCACATGCAGCTTGCCCCACTCCTTCTCCACGTCCAGCGGGTGGTAGCCGGGGGGCACCTTGAGCTGGCCTGCCTGCACTGCCCCCTGTGAGCAGAAGCCAAGCTCAGGCTCGGGCCGGCAGGGGTGTGGGTGTGCCAAGCCACCCAGGCCCCGTCTGCCCGACCCGGAGCAGTCCCTGTCCCTGGAGGGAACAGCCCCTGGACAGCCTCATTCGCCCCTGGACGCTCTCTCTACTTACCCCTGAAACGCCCCCCGCTCACCTCCAGGGACTGGTAGATGACCTTGGACCGGTTCTTGTCAGCCTCCTTGGCCGGAAGCTCTGTCTCCTTAAACTTCAAGAACTGGCACCACAGGATCTGCGGGGACAGCGATGTCAGCAGCCGGGCCTGGGCCCCCGTGGCCGGTGCACGGCCCCGCCCAGGCCGACCGGCCCACCTCGATCTCCTCGAAGCTGGAAGGGAACTTGCGCTCCTCGAAGGCGGCGGTGTGGTGCCGCACCCACTGCAGCAGCAGCAGCACCAGCTCCCGGTACTCCTGCCAGCGCAGCTGCAGCTCCTGCGGGCGGGTCGGGGCTGTTGGGCTGCATCCCCCGGGCCCACCCCACCCCCAGCCCGGGCCCACCAGCCGGCACTCACGTTGGCCTTCACCCCGTCCTGCGCATCGGGCACACGGGGCATGGCGTCGTACAGGGACGAGACGTACGTGATGATGGACTTCTCGTCGGGCTGCGGGACGTCCACGTCTGTGGGGGAGAAGGGTCAGAGGGGCCCCCTTCGGGCAGCGGGAGGGGAGGAGGCAGGGGCAGCGGCACGCACCCTCCGGGTCCAGGAGCCGAGTCACTCCCAGCTCCCGCTCCGCCACGGAGAAGGCCTGGTCCAGGTTCTCCAGGTTGGCCTGGGCGTACACCTTGTTCATGTCGATGAGCATGGGCCTGCAGGCAGAGCGGCCAGTGGGGCAGGCAGGCAGGAACGGGGGCAGCAGGGCCCGGGGGCTCCTGCGTACCCCCCAGACAGCCCCAGCCCCACACTCACCTGGAAGAATACACTGCCCACCCCACTAGAGCCCAGCTCTGCCCACACAGGTAGCCCTCTGCACTTTGGGCCCCATGCCTGGCACTGAAGGGCCCACAGGGGCACAGATGCAGGTGGGGTGCACAGAGCAGAGGGTTCCAGTCAGCCTGGGCTCCCCGCAGTCACCTGTCCCACATCCTGGGTGGGGGCTGGGGTCCTCTGAGGGCCTCCCCAGCACAGCCCAGCCACCCAGACCCTTTCTGGGGCATCCACATGGGGCAGGCGCTCACAGTTGTGAGGAGCAGCAGCCTGCTGGCCCTCTGACCTTGAGGAAGGCCAGGGTGCCTGGAGGGGCCCGGGGAAGGTGTGTAGAGTATGTGTGGGGCTGGCCTGCACCTCCCAGCGAGGAGGCAGGCACGGGCACTGCTCCCCATGGGAAGTGGGTTCCTGTCAGTGGGAGACGCCCCCCCCCCCCGCCACCCTCACTGCCCTGACTAGTCTGAAGTCGCCAGCTGAGCTGCTCCAGGGCGCCCCCGACCCACAGCCCTGCTCCCCGCCCCCCCAGGCCGCCTACTTGTGCCGATGGATGATGGCGTTGAAGAGGCGGCCGTCGCGCCAGCTGACGGTGAAGTTGTCGCAGCGCAGGCCCGGGTAGCCCTCCACCATGCGCTGCGACCACAGCAGCAGCTTCTCCTTGGCCGTCATGTCCTCGGACTGCCCGCTCACCTGGATGTCCGAGATCTGCCCCCACGGTGGGCAGGAGGCAGGAGCTCAGCCACGGCACCCACCCCACCCGGGCCCACAACCACCTGTCTGAGGGCAGGGATGGCTGGGCTCCTGGTCGGGGGGCACGGGAGCCACCAGGCCAGCAGAGCCCAAGCAGGCCCTCGGGTCCCCTTCCACATCAGTGGAGCAGTTGGGCCCCATCACACGTCAGCCCCACAAGCCCAGGCCACTCTAGCCAGCAGCGGCCACAGAATATGTCAGAGCCTCCAGCCCCCGCTGCAGACACGTGGTGAACGCCCTGGACTCCCTCGGCGGGGGGAGATGTGGCCTGGGGCACACCCTGAACCCCAGCTGCAGGCTCCAGGGCTCGCCCACAAACCCAGGCCCAGAAGAGGCTGTTTTGGTGGGGGTGGAGCAGGCAGCCTCCTCTCTGGCTGCAGGCAGGGGTCCCATCTCTGGGTCTGGGCACAGTGCACTCAGGCCTGGGCCTGCCACTCTGTCGGGGCTGTCTGCACACCCGCCTGCCCGCCTCTGTCTGTCGGTCGGCCTGCACGCCCATGTGACTCAGCTGCCATGCCAGCGGGGCTCTGCCTGCCCAGATCTCAGATTTGTGGCTTCCTGTACCAGGCAGGCAACGGATGAGTCAGCCAGCGCAAGGGGCGCTTCTCCAGAACCTTCCCCAGCAGGCGGCTGTACCAGCGGGGCACACATTCCTCTGCAGGGAGGCTCTGCGGGCCCTGCCCAGCTAGGGCTGGAAGGCACGGGATAGGCAGGTCTGGGAGAGAGACCTGGGCCCTCAGGCCACGGAGCTAGCACAGGGCCGGGGTGTGGGCTGGGCAAGGGCAGCGGCACCGGGATTCCCAGGGCCACAGCTCTAGGGCCGTCCCGGAAACTGTGGCAGCAGCAGGTGGTGGTGGGCGGCCACGCTACCTGGAAGTGCAGGATGATGGTCCAGATCAGGCCGAGGGTCAGCTTGGGGTTGCCGTCTGCAATGTCATCGTTCCTAATGTTCACCAGCTTCACCTGCAAGCAAACAGCCCTGGGTCACTCCCACAGGCAGCCGGGGAAGGGTGGGCCTAGGAGGGGCAGGGGGGCAGCCTCACCTGGCGGTGTCGGAGGTAGTCCAGGGCAATCTGCACGTTCTGCAGTTTGTGGAAGCGCATCCTCCCCTTTTCCCGGGGCTGGGAGGGGGCAGGCTGGTCAGTGTCCGCAGGGTGCAGGTACAGCCCCCACCCGCCCTCAGCACCCCCGAGGCATCCGTGCAATTGAACCTAGGGTCTTCCCCAGGGAGGCAGCAGCCCCTCCCATGTCCTCGGTTCACCCTCCCTGACTGCTAAGGGGTCCATGGGCCCCGAGGCCGGAGGCCAGGCCCAGCAGGGGCTTGGGAAGTCCAGCAGCCAGGCCCAGGCTGTGTGAAGGAAGGAAAGGGCTGGGGAGGAGACAATAGCCAGGAAGCCACGGGTGGGCGGAGGGCAGTGGCATTGGGGGAGGGGTCCTCCTGCTCTTGGTGATGGGCCCGGTGGGTCTTGGCCTGGCCCTGGGCAGCACCGGAGGCAGCTGGACACAGAGCCTTCTGCCCACCCGAGCGTCAGGCCCAGGTTGGGCCGAACTGGCCACCGGTCCCAAGCGAGCTGGGGGCTCCAGCCTCAGGGAGCCCATGTGCCGCCGTGGCCAGCGGGCCCGACCACTCACCAGGCGCGAGCTCCTGATTATGTCCCGCTCTCTTGGCTGCCCGGCCAGAGCAGGGCAAAGGGTAAAGGGCAGAGATCAAGGTTCAGAGTCCAAGCAGCAGAGAAACCAAAGCAGAGCAGAGCATGAGGTTACGGTATAGGGGTTTCGGCGAGGAGAACAGCAGGGCCGTGTGCCCACAGCACGGGGTCGGGGCCGCTCCCAGGCTGGCCTGGCCGTCTGGACCGGGAGGCCCAGCAAGGCAAAAGGCTGGGCTGGGCTGGGCAGAGCGGGCTGGTGGGAAAGGCCTCAGGGAGGGAAGGCAGACGGGCATCCAGGTGAGGCAGGCAGGGCCGCAGAGGGGGCGGGCGGCGGGGGCACGTACCAGGCTGTCCCCTGAGAGCACCTCCAGCAGGGAGATGAGGTTGTGGCCGTCACGGAGGTCTTCATACAGGTCGCTGATGTGCCTCTGGGCCTGCGGGGCAGGGGTCTGGGTTGGCCTCGGGTTCCCGAGAGCCACCAGTAGGCCCTGGGGGTAGGGGGCACATTGACCCCAGAAAGCAAGAGGCAGGGGGCCCTCACAGAGGCACCTACCTCTGCCCGCCAGTGCTACAGGACAGATGAGGAGAGACCAGGAGCGTCCAGAAGGAAGAGGAGGAGGAGGAGACAGGAGGAAGCAGAGAAGACAGAAAATCACAGGTTTGAGATGAGAGGTGAGGTCCCAGGCCGGTGGGACCCTGTGGGCAGGGGCAGGGCAGCTCTGGTTTTGCCTGGAAGGCCAGGGGCACCTCTGTCACCCCCCCAGCCGGTCTCCTCAGCCCCCGCCATGTGCACGCACAGGCACCAACCTTGATGAGGTGCTTGTTGACCCACTTGGTGAAGGTTTTCTTCTGCACACGGTCCCGCTCATCTGGGAGAGACAAGGCCAGGTTACTGGGGCCTGGGAGAAGCCCTCAGAGCCCCCAGGAGGTGACCACCATGAAGATACAGTGGCTGGTGCCTGCAGAGGGCCTCA
Organism: Anoura caudifer; assembly: GCA_004027475.1. Classification (NCBI taxonomy): domain Eukaryota; kingdom Metazoa; phylum Chordata; class Mammalia; order Chiroptera; family Phyllostomidae; genus Anoura; species Anoura caudifer. Next base: position 73,820 of record PVKU01006916.1, read on the forward strand.
GCGTCACAGTGTGACCCAGCGCCCCCACCAGACAGGCAAAGCCCCAGGTGCCCAGGCCCAGCCAGCCCTGTAAGGCAGGGAGGGCAGCAGGGGCATACTCAATCCCCCCATTGTCTCCCTGCTGAGAGGGGAGAGTCCAGAGCTGGCGGCCGCGCCCAGAGCCCGGAGCGCGCAAGTCCCAGCCTGCCCCATCCCCACACACATGCGGCCTCCTGGAGCCGTAAGCAGAGAGGTTCTGAGCCAAGACCCAGGTCTGGGCAGGGGGGTGGCAAGGGGGCGCCGTGTGGTCCTAAGAGCGTAATGGGCCTCTTCCAGGAAACTGAGCGCCCCCCACCACCACAGCCCTACACCTAAGGCCCAGAGGCTGCTGCCAGCCCTCTCCCTGCTGGGCAGCCTGCACCTGGGCCCGAACAGCTCACAGCCCAAGATCCCAGCCCCTGTGTGAGTCTGTCCCCCAAATTCAGACCCTCAGAGTCTGGGCCCCACTCAGGGCCAAGCTTCCTGCCACAGGAAGTGGGCCCTTCCCGCCTCGGCCTGCCCTGCCCAGGACCAGCGCCCACTACCTTTCTTGCCCTCCGAGGCCCTGAGCACAGCCAGGTAGAGGTTGTCCTCAGAGCTGGTTCTCTGGTGACCCAGGCCCTGGGGCTCGGGCACGCGGAGATGGCGCTGAGACATGGTGCCACCCCCGCCCCTCGGCACTTGGTCCCTGGCCCCCAGGTGCTGTGCTGTGATCGGCAGCTGTGGCTGGCTAGTGGCAAAGGACGCTCTCACTCAGCAGCCAGCGGGCTCAGCTCCCAGCCGAGTTGGTGTGGCCACTCCCTGTCGACTACACTCCCCAGCACCATTGTCCCCGCCCCAGCAGCCCTACCCCACCCTGCCCACCCCCCAGAGGGAGTGTCCGGGGAAGAAAGCAGACAGCCCCTCCCCCACCGCCACACCCTCACAGACAGAAACAGGAAGCCCAGGGGTTTCCTCACCCACCCAGGCCGCAGCAGCCTTTGGGGAAGACGGGGGGTGTGTGAGGGGACCTGGCACTGCACTGCACACAGACTGTATCCCAAAGGACATCCCCAGCCCAGAGAGAGGGGCCTGAGTGGGGCTGGACCTGGGGTGCCCCCCAGGCCACCCCTTCCTTCAGAGAGCACACCAGACGGGCTTCAAGCCAGGCGGCCCTCAGCCTGCTGCTGGAGGGACTGACTCCACAGCTGAGCGACACCTGGCCTGGAAGTCACACCTCTCCACAGACCCACAGGCCCTGCCCCAGCCCCAGCCCCCTGCCGGGCTGTTCCACCCGCTCAGGGTCCCTCTGGTCCTGTGCGCCGGTCTGGCCCTTCCCAAGCTGCCCACCAGGCTCCTCCGGGAGCAGCGCCCCTGTCTGCAGGCAGAGCTGCGGTGGGCAGGAGCAGCACATTGCTGAGTGTTGACTCACCACCGGGCAGGACCGCCCAGCCCTGAACTGAGGAACTCTGCTCCTCGTTGGGAGGGGGCCGCTGGGGGCAAGCACTCAGGCCCCCCCTACCAAGTGAGTCAGGGCTGGGGAGGGGGCTCGGGCAGTGACTCACAGGAAAGGAAGCTGCTCAGGGGCAGCGGGGGCAGGATGGGTGGGGCTATTTGCCTTGGGCAGGGCGCACAGATAGCAGCTCCTCAGGGCTGTAAAGGTGGGAGACGGGGCAAAGGGTTCGAGCGCGGAGCTGCCCACGGCCAACACCGGGGACGCGCCAAAGGGAAGAATGCGCTGCTCAGACCACAAGAATTTTCCAGTCGGAGCATCTGGCTTGATGTGATCCAGCTGTGAGCCGCCCCCCTCCCCGCGCCAGCACTCAGAGCCCCATTCCGGGAAAAGCTCACCCCTCCCCATCCGTGCTGCCCCTCTGTGGCCACGGGAGGGCGCCCAAACCCCACGGGGTGTGGCCCAAGCCCCGAGGAGCTGGCTGCGCGCCCCCTCCCCACCGGTGGGGGGAGACCCCTTGGCACTACCGGCAGAGACACCCCCCATCTCCACACCCCCTACCTGGGCAGGGCCTGGAGGGGCTCGGCCACTTAGCCACCCCCCGAACCCCAACACCAGCTCTTCACCCTCCAGCACCTTCCCAACCCCTGTCCTTCCTATTCGGACGCTCAAGCCAACGTACATCTTCTCCCAAGCTGGCCCGGCCCCCGTGTGCCCCCAGCCAGGCCGCTGGCTCCAACCCAGCGGCACTCCTCAGCCGCCCCCCCTCAAGGACACACTGCCCAGCACTGACCCCCACACATGTGCCTGACCCCTTAACTATGTGAAACAGCTGACCCTCTGCCACCAGCCCAGTGTCCCCTAGAGCTGCCGTGGCCCTGAGGGGCACTACTGTAAAAACAGATGCGAGAACTGAGGCTGGAGGTCCCGCAGTGAGTGGAGACACGTCGGGGATGGGAAGTCCCAGCAGAGCCCCACAGCGGCAGCGGGCCCTCCCTCCTTCCCTCCTCCCCCCTCCAGTCCAGGCTGCCAACTGCCCGGTGCCCAGAAGCCAAGGCCAAAGCCCTGCCAGCTGGCCCCGCCCACCTCCCCTTTCTCCAGAGGAGGGATCGACTGGGGCCTAGGGGGCGTTGCCCCGCCTTCCTCCCAGGTGTTTCCGGAACAGGGCGTGGGGGCGGGGCTGCACCTGGGATGGGTACCACCCCCTTCCCCAGGCCTGGGCAGCAGTTCCCCTCCTTTGCCACCACCTCTCACCCCCTCACGGCCGCACCCACCTACGCAGCACAGCTGCCCGTAGAGGTAGCCCCTGCGGACTCGCTCACAGCCCCCGTCCAGCCAGCACAGCTGTTTCAGCAGGACCTCCGGCGCAGCGAAGGTGCCGCCCGCCCCCCACGTGCTGGCCCCAGCCATGAGCCCAGGCGCCCTGGAGCCCCTGCGCAGGCCGAGGGCGCGCAGCACGGTGGTGCCTCTGCTCCCCAGCCCACACTGCAAAGCCCGGCTCTGCGCTCCGCACCCTCCCCCGCTGCCAGCAGCCGCACGGCAGGCAGCCCAGCCCCGAAGAACCTGCCCCTGGTGGGGCGCCCCGCCCAGTGCAGTACCGGAAGCCGCACCCCCACTTGGAGGGACAGGGCCCTGCTAGCCCTGGGGGACTGAGGCAGGGGAGGCTGCCCACGATAACAAAGAAGCCTGGGAACTCAGGGGCTGCCCAGGCTCCGGAGAAGGGGAGCCCCGGGGGACGCCCAGGAGCTGGGAAACTCCCGCCACCCCCCTCCGAGGTTCCCAGCAGGATGCGCAGGGGAGGCTGGGGGAGGGGCAGGGAGAACAGCCAGAACAGGACAGACAAAGGCGCCAAAGCCCCAGGGGCATCACAGGGCAGTGGAGACAGGGAGCAACCAGGATAGTGGCCGAATGGGAGCCCCTTCCCCACTCGGGGACAGGGGACAAGGCTGGGCCGAACGAGGGAGGGAGGGCGGGCCAAATCCCAGGGGGAGAAGTGGCCTATGCAGTGTACGGACCGCAGCTGAGTCACCCACGCTTCCCAGCCTCAAAAACCACGCCCAGAAGCCCCATCCAGATGCAGACCTCAGGTAGAGCAGCTCTGGCACCGAGGCTGAGACCGACCAGGCCTGCCAGAGGGCAGCCTGGCCACCCCCACCGAGGCTGAGGCTCCAGACCCCAAGGTGTGCTGGACACAGAACTGGACACAGCCTCCCCATCCCCATTAGAGAGTCCTCTGGCCGGGAGCCAGATCCCGACAGCCCCGGCTCCACTCCCTGGAGCGGGGGCAGGCCCCGCCCCGTCCTGCGTGGGGCTGTGCTGTGCTGGGCATGGCAGCCGGGCGGCCCAGACTTTGCGGTGACTTTGAGCAGGGGGGGGGCAGGGTGCAGCCTGGCTGCCCGCCCCGCGGCCGTCCTGGGCGCTGGCAGAGGGCGCGCAGCCACCTGCCTCAACTCTGCAGCGCAGCCTCTCACAGTGGGTGGGACCTCAGACCTGGGCAGGACACCTGCACCTGCGGTCTCTGTGTTGACAGTTGCTGGGGCTCACCCTGTCCCCGGCAACTGGGAGGGGCCTCCCTCCAAAGGGGCGCTCCTGCACTGCTGCACCCCCTGTCCAGAGCCCAGCTGCAGCCCCTCCCCTCCAGTCTACCCAGAATGGAGCTGCAGAGCCACGGCCCCACCCACAGGGGCAGGCAGGGTCTCCAGGGCCGGGTGGGAGGCAGGGGCCAAGACCATGTGCTGCTGCTCAGCTCGGGGACAGGAAGGGGAGGGGACACGGAAACGCAGGGGTGGGAGGGAGGCGGCCCCTCGCCCCCGCCCCGCCTCCAGCCCCCTTTGGCAGGGGTGGTGTTGGCCGGCGCCAGCAGCAGCCCGAAGCGGTAGCCGCCAGCGGCTTACCTTGCTCATCCTGCGCCTGCCGGCGCCCCCTGCGCCAGTGCCACACAGCAGCCAGGGTGACAGCATGGCCCACGACCACCAGGGAGGGAAAGAGGCTACCTGAGGGCTCCATGGCTGTGGGACCCCAAGGCTTCAGGCAGAGCGGCGGAGCAGCCTTCAGCACTCTCCCCGAGGCTGGCAGCCCCCTCCCTTCCCTGCGGGAGGGCGGGCCAGGGGGGGCCTGGGCCTAGGGACGCCCCGCCTGCAGGACCGCCCTGCTGCACTGCCGGCCTGGCTGCGACTGGCCCTGTCCCTCGTCCTGTCCCTACCCCAAGTATGTGCCCACCACCGCCACCTCCCCTCCTCCCTCCCACCCGCAGCGGCCCCCCACCCGGGGCGTGCCCAGCCCAGCTCAGCTGTCCCTGCGGCGCAGCTATCCAGCTCAAGGTTAGCGGGAGCCTTAACCCCTGCTTACCCACAGCCACACCCGCCAGGAGGAGGAGCCCAAGGCAACTCGTGGGTGATGCGTGGCCAAGCCGCAGCACCCCCAGCACAGCCTGGCGGCCTCAGCACAGGTCCCCCCACCCCCTCCGGGAGGGTGACCCCCCTGCCCAGCACCCCATTCTGCCCCCAAGGGTGCCCTCTGGTGACAGCTGCCAGGCACCGAGGGGGATGCATGCCAGTGCCTCAGCCCTTGCTGGCCCCAGGCTTGCGGTGACCCAACCACAGTCAAAGGCAAGTGTCCCACAGAGTCCCCAACGCCCCCACGTGGAACAGCAGATGGGGTCCGAGGGAATGGGCGATGGCCTGGGGTGGCGGGCTGTGTGGGGGAAAGAGGACAGAGCCCTAACCTTGGCCCCCGGCCCCACTGGGCTCTCACCTACCCGGCACGACCTTCATCGGGGACAGCAGTAGGGGCTCACGGGGCAGACAGGAGTGGGCACGGGGCGTGGGAGGGTCACAGGCCCCTCGGAGGCGGCAGAGCGCGGGCAGCGGCAGTGTCGGGAGGGAGGAGGGCACGGCCGTGCGCTGTCAGCAACAGCGCCTGTGTCCATGGGGGAGGGGCGCGGTGGGCAGGGGGCCCGGGGATATAAATATCCGAGGACAGCGAGGCCCGTCATCTGTCCAGACTTAGAACATGACGTGCCGCGCGAGGGCACCGGGGCCCACGGCCTCTGCACTGTCCGGCCAGGCCGGGGGGCGCCTGCTGGCACCGCCCTGCAGCTCCCACCACCGTTCTGAGAAGCAGCAGCCTCCGGGCCCAGCAACAGCCCCTGGGGGGGGCACCCCCACCTGAGCAGCAGTGGGCGTGCACGTGGAAAAGGTCACGTGGGTCAGGGAGCCCCACACAAGTCACTCAACACCACACCTGCCCCCATAGGCACAGCCAGCCTCCCCAAGGTCACACCCCCTCTGGCTGCAGACCGGGCAGCCCCACATGGAGCAGGGCCATGCAAATGAGCTCCCCCCCACACCCATTACGAGGCTGTGCTGCCCGCCCCCCAGGCACCCCAGCAGCAGCTGTCTGCGGAAGGCCTGGGGCCAGGGGCCAGGGGCCATCCTCGGCAGACAGCCCCCGCATCACATCCTGGACTGACACATCCTGGACTGACTGGGGCCTGCGTGCCCTGGGAAACAGGACCTAGGGACCCCAGTCCTGCCCCTCCTCCCAGGCCCCAGCAGAGAGAGGGCTGGGGACTAGATGGGTTTATGTGGCCTCCTGTGGCACTTCCATGGCAAGTAGGACCCAATTTAACCCTCAGGGAACCCTGTGAAGTGAGTGGCAGCATCATGCAGATGAGAAACCAGGCACAGAACAGGCGAGCAGCTGGCCCGTGGTCACACAGGCTGAGAGGGGAACCCCGGAGGTCCCCCCTGGCGTGCCTGGTCAGCCTGCAGTGATGCACAAGAAACCACACTCGGCCCGTGACCGTGACCACCTGTGTCAGGGCAGCCTGGTCCACACGGGGAGACCCACCTGCTGCTTCAGAAACTCATTTCGGAAGGGAACTGGCCTGCAGTGGCCGGCTCTGCTGGCTGGGGCTGGGCTAGGGGACCTCCAGAGGAGCCCGAGGGGCGTCAGGGGGCCTGCACCAGCCCCTCCAGGGCAGTGAGCAGCCTTCTACCACCCTGCAGAGACCTGGGATGGGGCCAGATGCCCCCGTGGCACAGCAGGCACGCCCCAGGGCAGCTCCGAGCAGGAACTGTGCTCATCCTGCATTCCCGAGGCCCAGCCCCCCAGGGCCCAGTCGGAGGCCTGGATGACCCCCTCCCCCACCCTGCCCTGCTGGCCCGCAGCCCTGCCAGGCCCTGCCCTACCTTGGCCCAGCTGAATCAGCTCCTCCATGCTGTACCTGTCCATGGCTGCAAGCACAGGCCAGGCCGTTTGGAGCCCACAGAGAGCAAAGGAAGGGAGGCAGGAAGGAGGGAAGGGGTGGGAAGCAGAGGGAGGGCTCCCCACCCAGCTCTGGGAGCCCTGGCTCCACCTCACAGCCACCCCTTAGTCAGAGGGGAGCAGAGCTGAAGGCCGCTGACCAATGGGTCAGGCCAGCCTGGGCGGTTCCGTGGGCCAGTCTGCCTGTTCCCTCTGGGCCCTCAGGCACAGCCCCCTCCTCTCCACAGCCCCTGCCCCAAATCCCCACCCTCCCCCACTCTCATGCCCCCAACCCCCAAAGCACAGCCCCCCCAGCAGCTCAACCACCTGGGGCAAATGCCACCCCCATGTCCCTGCCTCTGCGGTCCTCCAGGCCTTGTCCCACCAGCCACAGCAGGACCAGGCAAAAGGCAGACACCTAACCCTGCCACAACCCCTGACACCCCACGGCACGCACAGGACCCAGACGCAAAGCGGGGGACTATCACGGAAAGCCAACTGGACTCTCAAGTTCTGCAGCCACGCCGGGCCCTACTCGGCCACACAGAAGAGCAGGGCAGCGCTGTGTGCTGACTCTGTGTCCCCCAAGGGCCACAGAAGCACATGGTGCCCAGCGGGGGGTGCACCGCAGACGGGCACACAGCCTGGGCTGGGGTTCAGATGGCACCTTGGAGAACGTCTGGGTTCACAGGGATCTGGGAGCCAGGTGAAGCATTCCTTTGAAGTATAAATGAAGCTCACGTATAAAAACCCATTTCACCACACACAGCAAACTCAAACTCCCGGCCATGCAGGCTACCCCCCATCTCACTTGGCCAAGCAGGTTCCTCTCCATCGCTCAGGGCTCAGCTCAGGGTACCTCCTCAGAGGGGCCCTCCCTGATTGCTCCTAAAGCTGCATCCTCATCCAGTTCACCCCTAGATGGTGGGGGCTCCCTGGGCCAGGGACTGGGTCTGGATCTGCCTAGCCTGTGGGTGACAGAGTTGGCAGACACCTTTCCACCCGAGGAGCAGAGCACTAGGGCATGGGGCGGGGCCGGGGGCACATGTGACTGCCCTGCAGTGTCCACGGCTCCCTGGCCTGGGCTGGATGGGCAGAGGCAGCCAATTTGACCGAGGTTGTTCTGGTGACCAGTGCAGTCGGCCCCACAGGCTCCTGATATTATCCTTCTACCAAGTGGCAGGGGCGAAGCGGGCGGCGGGGAGGCATGTCATGGGGCTTGTTACTTGATCGTCATCCTTAATGCACGGAGACACGCGGTGCCCCCAGAACCGCCCCAGCCCAGTGTGGAGCCACCCCAACCCCTGCAGGTGGCGAGGAGGCACCGCACCCCACCCGGCACCCAGGTGCTGTGGGGATGGAGCGTCGCCCTGGGTTCCTGTGTTGGGCCCCCAGGGAGGGGTCAGGGGAAAGGGGAGCCCACACCCGCTGGCCCTGACTCAGCCTGGAGCTGGAGTTCATTTCCTGTTGGAAACTCTGAGCTGCCACCAGCGGTGGCTGCGGCTACAGCAGGGAAGGGAAGACTGAGTCACCTCCGCCAGGACTGGGGGTGCCCCCCCTCTGCCCACTGTGGCCACACCCAGTCCCCCTCCTGGCCCTGCTGCCAAATGCCCACCAGGCAGCCCTGCCGTCCAAGGTCCAACTGAGCCAGGACCACAGAGGAAGGAGAGAAAAGAAGGCAGGGGTCAAGATCACCACACCCTGACCGGAGAAGGGGGAGAGGGCCGGCGCACACCGCTGACGGCAAGGGTGTGGCAGTGGGGAAGCTGGGGCCGAAGGCCCCTGGGCCGGGACCTGGCAACCAGATGCTAGTCGGTGCTGACCGGTCGGCAAGCACCCGGCGCACGCCTTCCTCCCCTGCGGAAACACTGCCACCCCACTGACAGGAACTGGAGAGGCCGCGGGAGAGCCAAAGGCGGCCCCTCTGCCCCACAGCCCCACCCATCCACCCAGAGGGGCCCCCAGGGCAAGGCCTTAGTGGGCCCCACCCAGACCAGGCCAGGACTTGGGGCTCCTGCGCAGCACCTGGGCCCCATTCGCCAGGTAAACTGCTGCCCACCCAGCCAGCCACACTCCATGCGCCCTTCCCAGCCCCTCGGAGATCCAGTTCCTCCCCAGGTGTCAAGACACAGAGCGAAGTGGGGTTCAAGCTGGCCTTACGCTGGGGGTCCTGGGCCACCTCAAGTCAACACCAAGGCTGGTGAGCTCCGGGAGTGCATGGGACACATGTCACCTACCTACCTGGGTCCTGCCAGTACAGGTGCTTAAGAACAGAAGGATGCTACAGGGAAGGGGAGCAGCAAAGGGTCACTGGCAACCCCTGGGACAACAGGATCTGTCCCATCCTCTGAGACCCAGCTCCTACCAAAACTGACCTGCCTGACCAGGGCTGGGCCCAGCACCCACCACCGCCTGCCTCTGGCCTGCCGGTGTGATCCTGCCAGGGTCTCCTCATCTCCCCCACCCAGGGCTGCCCCCTAGGCCATCACCAACCCCAAGCCAGCGAAGCACCCAGTCACAAAATACCACATCGGAGCCACAAAACCATGGGGGCAGGGGTCTCCCCCATCCTGGGGTACCCCCCTCCCCACTAGACAGACACAAGGTTCAGAAAGGTCAGGCAGGTCGCCCAGCCACACTGCTGGGGAGCAGCTACACCCCATCCATCCCAGCACCTCCTCTGAGCATGCCCCCACCCGGGGCAGACAGGCCACTGGGTGAGGGCACCACTGGGGAGAGGGGCAGGGCTGTGCTACCAGCTGGTCCTGCCAGTCCAGGGTCACAAGCCCCACCCCTAGCCCCAGGGTGAGCCTGGGGATGGGCTGGCAGGCGCCCATGTGCTCCAGCTTGGCCTACCCACCGGAGGTCCTCAAGCCAGGAGGAGGAGCCACGTGGTCCAATACCGGAGCACCCAGCACCCTGGGGCAGAGACAGCGCCACCAGCTGGTGTGAGCAACGCCTGCCCCCCGCCGCAGGCCCCCCTGCCCCAGCCCACCAGGCCTAGGCGCCAGCACTCCCTCCCAATCCCCAAGGCTAGGCCAGGATGCAGCTGACCTGTAGCTGGGGCAGGCTCCGGGGCAGGCTCCGGTACAGGCCTCGCCAGCGTCCCCGCCGCGGTAGCAGGCACCACAGGGGGCTCAGGGGCCCTTTCCTCAGGCTCCTTCCGGCGGTAGACCCGCCGCTCCTCACGGGCAGGGTCCCCAGCTGGCAGCTGTCCCCGCTTGGGCGGGCAGCTCAAGGGACCCTGGACAGCCTGCACGTGAGGGGCGCGGCGCGCCGGCATCACCATGGCGACAGGACGGCGCACGCGCTGCAGAGAAGCAGGCACGATCTCCGGCGGCAGGTGCAGGTACTGGCGCAGGTGGGCCACGCCCTCGTTGGTGAGGTACCAGTAAAAGTGGCGCCAGGCGAAGGTCTCCCGCACTAGGCCTCGCGCCCGCAGGGAGGCCATGGCACGCATGACCTGCAGGTTGGTGACGCCGGGCACGTGGGGGTGCAGGGTGCGGGGCCGCCGGTCCTTCTTGGCCACCATCACACCCTCCCGGAAGAGCACCTCATAAATGGCCCGCAGCTGGTCCAGGGGCATGAGCATGCCTGCCACCATGGCTGCCTAGCTGGTGAGGAGAGGGCGCGGGCAGGGCACAGGGAGGAGGCCGACGAGGCGCCTCAGCACAGGGAGCCACAGGGGCCTGTGACAGGCAGGCAAGCAGGCCGTGTGCTGCGCTCCAGGGCCTGGGCTCTGGACTTGAGGCTCTGGCGCCGGGCTGCCTGGCTGCCTGGCTCCTGCGATTCCTGCCTGCCGGCACTTGGGCCTGCCCACCGCCTGCGCGAGCCTCCTGCCGGCCCTCCCTCCAGGACGCCCAGGCCAGCCCCCTCTGACTCAGCAGCACGGGCGGCCCCTCCCACCCACAGCCCCGGCCCCTAGGAGAGTCAGGGGCACCTCACAGTGGCAGCACCCTCCTCGGCTGCCCCCCTCCCCTCCCAGGCCACTCAGCTCCAACGTCAGAAATTACATCAGTTTCTAAACACTTCCTTCAAGGTTCCTCGGGCTAGGGGGAGGGGGACAGGAGCAGCTACGGACGGAGAATTTCAAAGGTGGCAGATTGGGACGGGGAAGCAGGGGACAGAGGGCAGGAGGAAACCTCAGGCTCGGCGGCACATAGGGGTGTGGTCTCAGCGCTTTCTGGGCTCAGCAGGATCTGAAGGAGGGTGCTGGGCCCTCTGCGCCCCGGAACCTGGAGGTCTCAGGGCTCAAGGCCTGAGGGTGGGGCTGGGGTCATGGGGACCAAGGCCTGTGGGGACCCGCAGGGACGGCTGCTCCAGCACATGGACAGGAGGGCCACAGGCACCACTGGCTGCTGTCCATCCAACCATCTCCACCTCCAATGCCAGGTCTGAGACAATGGCGACCCCATCTGAAAGTTCCCGGGCCAGATCAAAGGTGGCCCAGGAACATGGAGTCTGCTCCCAGCAGGGTGGGGGGCCTGGGGTGGGGCCTCCACCCACCCCACACACAGGCCAGCTGTCGCAGGCCAGGAACTCTCAGCTGCCGCAGGAAATCAAAGTCACCAAGTGTCTGACTCCCCAGGCCAGGGGCCCGGCCACCACGCAGAACCCCACCCTGCGTGCCCGCCTGTGGGCCAGCCTGACCGATGCTGGTCAGAGGAGCGCCGCACTGGCAGAGAGGGCCCGGCCAACAGCAGGGCAGAGGAGCCGCAGGCCCCACTAAGAGCCCTGGAACCTGGCCGGCCACACCCATCAGTCACTCCGAGGCGGCAGGAGGGAGGGATACCCTGTGCCCCCGAGACCACCCAATACCTGACTTCCTCGCGCTTCCTCCCACACTGACCCACACCCGGATCTGCCCCCCCCCAAGTGGACACGCCCATTCTCAGCAAGCCCTGCAGCCCGGGAACCCATTATAAACTGGGCGGGGCGGGGCGGGGCGGGGCGGGGCGGGGGATCCCAAAGTGGAAGGCGCCTGCGGCTGTAAGGCAGCACGTGGGGCGGGTTTGTGCAGCTAGTTGCTATGGCACCGCAGAGCTCGCGGCAAACACAGCGCCCAAGCCCACGCTGGCACCGAGCCGAGGCAGAGGTGGCGGTGGAAACTCGGAAGGGACAGCCAAGCGTTCCCACAGCCCTGCCTGCCAGCTCCCTACGCTACTCTCCCCCACCCACCTCGCGGCCAGCCAGGCCCAAAGGCGGCCAGCCCCAGGCGGACCAGCTCCGGGAGGGTGGGGCGCAGGCTCTGGGCGGGAGTGAGCAGCGGCACGCCCCCGCAGCCCCGCCGCAGCGCAGGGGACCGGGGCTGTGGCTTCCTGAGCCTGCACCAGCTGCGCTCCCGGCCCGGCCCTGTACCCGAAGAAAACCCACTCCCCCGGCCTGTCCCATGTCCTCCCACGTGGACCTCCCGTCTCCCTCCATGGCCGCTCCACACATCCCTGCTATCTTCCCGGTAGGATTCCCCGAGCTAACGCCCCCAACTCCTAAGCACCCCACCAAACAACCCACACCCCCCTCCCAAAACGGTTCCAGGCCACATCCAAGGCTCCCCCAACACATGGACTTAATTAGGTCTCCTCTTACACCGGCCAGCTCGGGTCTTGGGCCAACCCACCCAGTTCAGTCACACAGGCGCCATCCCCAGCGGGAGAAGGCGGTAACTTGGGGCTCCAAGAAAGGGGCGGGGCACGGTGGGGAATCCCCGTCCCTCCCACCAGCCCCGCACCCCGGGGGATGAGGGGAAAGCAGCCGAGCCGCCTCTCCCACTCCGCACTCCGTCCCTGCCCACCACCATGGACAGGGTAGGGGCACGCCCCCCCAATTCCCTCCCACCCGTGGCTTAGAGGACGCCCCTCTCTGCCCCGCCCCCACCCTGCGGACCGCAGCCGCAGTTGCTGATTCAGCACAGCCAGGGCCGGGGCGCCCTCACCCTACCCCTCCAGGTTTCCAAGGCAACCAGTCGCGGCCCTCGGACAGCCCCCAGCCACCCCGCCCCAGAACAAAGAGCCGCAGTGTGGACTCGCCCGGGGCCAGCCGGCCTGGCGCCACCCCACAGGGATCCCCACAGCCCCGCCCGACCCCTAGGATGCAGGGCAGCAGGCGGGGCGTGGGGTCCGCAGAGTCCAGGAGAGCCGACCAGCAGCACCAGCCAGCTCCCACCTCGGCCCCGCCCCGCCCCGGCTGCAGCCGCCCCGCCCCCTGAGGCGCGCTGCAGGGCTGCTGCAGCGGCTGGAATCGCCCCGCGGTCCCAGGCAGACCCGACACCTGGTGGTGCGCTACCAGCGCTCGGGCCTGAGGCCTTCCGGCTCCAGCTTCCCATACTCAAAACTGTGCCCAAGACGCAGCCCCTGACCGCTGCCCTGAGGGGGCTGCGCCCAGCCAGAGGTCACAGCTTGGCCGCGCACCCAGCTCGGCCTCCGGCCTGTACCTTTGAGGGAGCTGATCTCGTGCTGGATGGCTCTCGAGGGGTCCATGTCTCCGGCTGCCCTGAGGCGTCCCAGCCACGCAGAGTCCAGCCCCGCACCGCACAGCCCCGGCCAGAGCCGCAGCCTGGGGGAGGAGCCCGAAGGCCCAGGGCGGGGCTTGCTGGCCCAGGGAGGGGCTTGGGCTGATCAATGCGGTCCCTGGCGCATGCTCTTGGCCTAGCACCGCCCACCCCTTTCAGCCCCCACCTCCCCGGCGCCTGACCCCGACAACTCCAGCTGGACGGCCAGGCCAATGGGCCGGGTACGGACGCACTCAGATGGCCCACCTACCCCACCCCACAGTCCCCGAACGTCCTCCACTGGCCACCCTTCAGAGGGCCTTCCGGGCGCTCCTGCACGTGACGCTCATGCACGAAGTCACCACCATGCACTCCCTGCGGAAGACACCCATCAGTCTGGGCACCCAGGATGAGGAGGGAAGACGGACCCCACCAACGGCATGCCCTGGGACCCTCTGCCACCACTGTCACTACCACGACTCGTGTCCCAGCCCCGCGTGCCCCAGCAGTTCTTCCCCTGCCCTCTGCCCTGCCTCCTCCCCTGGCACCCTCCTCCACCCACAGGCCACTGTGGGCTGCCTCACCCCGTCCTATGACTGCCGATGCCCTCCATGCTCTGAGATGACAGGTCCATCCCGGCTCCAGCCTCTGCCTCTCCCACTCAGCAATCCCTGCCCCGCCTGTCTTGGGCTCCTCTGTGGCTGCAGCTCGATCACTTCCCAGGGGCTCAGGCCAACCCCCTGGGGTCATCAACCCCACAGCCAGCCCCACAGACCCTGGCAGCTCTGCCTCCCAGCCTATCCACCTGTCACTGTCTCCACACCCACCCCTGGTCCCAGCTCCAGCACATCCCCTTGCCAGGTGCCCTCCCCACCAGAGGATGGCAGGGTCCGCCTCCTGAGCCATGGGAGCGGGATGTAGGTCACTGCCTGCCCGCTGGGGAGCCTCTGAGATGTCCAGGCGGGGTCTGTGCCACCTCACTCACTGGACCACAGGAAGCCTGGGCCACCCCTGGGGCATTGGCCCCTTCCTCACCAGCTGCTCCCCTCCCACTCTGGCCCTCCCAGCTGGGCTGTGGGTGATAGCCTCCGCATGATGTGGCCGGCCTACCTCAGTGTCCAGCCAGGCCCGCCTCCCAACCCTTCCTCTGTCCTCACCCCAAGGCCCCTCTCAGCCTCTCAGGGCCCACAGCCTGCCCAGCCAGGCCCCTCCTTCAAGCACCGACCCCGCTTTCTGCAGGCGGGCCTGCTAAGTGTCAGGTCAGGGCTGGGGTGGAGGACATGCTGGTGGCACAGGTGGAAGCCAGCAGCACCCACAGGTACAGGTTGGTGGGCAAAGAGGCAGGTGCAGCCCTGTGCTGGCTCAAAGCCTGGCGGTCACCCTGGCCCTGCTCCTCCCCCAACTCTGCCAGGCCAGGGCACAGGCAGGTCTCCAGAAAGAACAGTCACCAAACTGGGGTAAACAGTAGCGTGAGAAATGAAAACACGATTTTGTGATTCCTTACACCTACATTCCCATTACTTTTTTATTAGCGACTTCTGGACAAACCTAACTTCAGCCTCTCCCCAAACAGTACTTCCTTATTAAACTTCAAATGAAACTTATACTTCAATAAACAGATCTAAAAACCACGGAAAGCTCAGAAAAGAAAAATCTGCGCTTGTTCTTTTAAAACTGCATAGAATTGCATTTTGTGAGATTGTAGTTTCAAGCTGACGAAGGTGAGGGAAGGATGGGGGTGGGTGGCAGGTCACAATTAGGTGTTTCCTAGCTTTTCAAAACCACAGGGATGACCTTTTGGAGAAGGCCTGTCCCAGGCCCCTTAAATGCCCTCCTGCAGTCCAGCTGCCCACCTGTGTGGACAGGTGATTCGAGTGTGTGTGAGTGGCCACTGCCATCACCTGCAGCTCCCTGCAGCCAGGGCGGTGGCAGTCGGAAGGTCCACGGAGGAGACCCCTGACCCATCCGCCCCAAACACCAGCCACGTGCTGGGGCCTCGGAAGTGGGGCACAGCCACGCAGCCCCTGGAAAGCCTCCGCAGGATGTACGGAGCCCGTTCCTCGGTTCCCTCTCAGGGCAGGCTTCCTGGAGGAAGGGGCAGCTGCGTGGGGACGGAAAGGCAGGCTGCAGCTGGCCGGCAGAGGAAGACAGAAGGCGAGAGAAAAGCAGTCCAGCCAGCACCGGAGCATGTGGGGCAGCCGGAGACAGAGCTGTGGGTGCGGGTTCACAAGCCAGGGAGGCCCCCGCTGCTGTGGACAAGGGGCTGGCGGCTGGAGATGTGGGGAGAAAAGGCAGCTCTGCTGGGTGAGAAGGCAGCTCTGGCCTCCCACTGCAGCCCTGGCCTTCACCGGCCTCCCTGCCTGCATCTCACCTCAGGGCCCCAGAAGACAGGTGGTCCGTCTGTGCAGGCCCCTGCCCCCACCCTCTGGGTGCCCGGCTAGGGCCCTGTCAGGTCCCCGGAGCCAGGGACTCACCTCCTGAACTCACACCTCAAACCCTCCGGAAGCTTTCTGCAAATCCAGGAGGCAGTTCACACCCTCAGGGTCCCTGGAACAGGCCAAGCCCCAACACCTCCACCAGGCCCTCCTCCTTCCCAGCTTCTAGGGGACAAAGCACCCCCACCCCCGGCCCACGAGTCCCAGGAGACCCTGACAGGCTTGGTACTGCCTGGCCTCCATACACTCCGCCTGCCATTCGGATGGTCCTGCTGCTCCCTCAGCTGGGTGCTCCCCCCAACTTCACACCTGTCCCCGCACCCCTGTGGCAGCTTGCCCTGCTGCAGTTCACTATGGACGGCAGACAGGTGATTCGAGTGATCCTGTGAGGGGGACGTGTGACAACTGTTGTCCCTGCCAGCAGACACCTTCCCACTCTGACATGCTGCCCCCCTGCCCTGCCAGGCCTCACCCCACAGCCAGAGCTCAGTGCCAGCCTCAGCCTCGAGGGAGGCTGCCGGGTGGGGGTGCAGGAGACCCTTCCTCCATGGGGAGGCCCCTATGCTGGGTAACGGCCACGTGAACTGGACCAGGCCAGCCACCCTGGGTGGCTCCTGAAAGCCTGTGGCCACCAAGCCAGCCCATGCCCACCACACCACCAGGGAGGGGCTTCAGGGGGTCCTGGGGACAGCCAGAGGAGCACAGAGGGGCCTGTCAGCCCCTTCCATGCAGCCCCATTCTAGAACAGCGCCCGAGGCCTTGGGAGGGCCTGGGTCCCACCCCTGCGTCCCATCCATCAGGAGGCCCCATCCTTCTGCTCCCACAGGTCTCTCAAGCCTCTTCCTCCCCTGTCTCCACCGCTGCCGTGGGCCTGGCCACCACCCTCTCACATCCAGGACAGCACTGGCCCCTGGGACCATGTCCCGTGGCCGAAGACAGCACCCCCCACACAGCCAGGCGCCCTGCACACAGCAGCCAGAGGGCTCCCACACGCAGACCAGGCCCCGCTGCAGCCCTGCCGCCCCCACCCCTCAGCCTCGCTCCCTGCCACGGGCAGGCCCATCCCCGGCCCTCGAGGGGCCTCCTGTCGGTCCAGCCTCTCCGAGGTTCCCTCACAGCAGGGACAGCGTCTCTGACCCAGAGTCATGGGTCTGGGCCGTGGGGAGAGCTGTCTCACCCTCATCCCGCAGGCCTGGGCTGGCAGGCCTCTCCCTCGGGGAAAGGAAGGAATAAATCCTGTGGTTCAGGGGTGACATGCTTCCTGGGAAGGCTACCGATACAGCTTTCCTTCGCCAGCACAGGAGATGTCAAAACTGCTGACAACTGAGCTGACAAAGACGCATCGGCACTTTGGGTTGTAAGAAGAGGCCAGTAAACCGGGAAGGATGGTGCACTGCTAACCCCAGAGCAGATGTCCCCCCAAAACCTACAGCGACCCCTCCTGGGCCCCCTGCCCGGGGCCACATGGGCACGGCAGCCCAGCAAGGCGAGGCGGTGCTGTGGGGAGCAAGCCGGTGGTGCTCTTCCACCACAGGGCTGCCGGGCCCTCGGGGTGGCGGTAGGGACCCCCTGAGCCCACTCTGGTGCAGGCGGCCAGGCCTGGGCTGCTCCTGTGTTGTGACTCCAGGTGTGCAGGATAGGGGGACGGGGCAGGGGGATGGGACAGAGGGACGCAGCACCTGTGTGGCTGCCACCAGGGCATCAGGACGTGACGTCGCCCCTCTGAGCACCTAGACAGACTGCACTGACCTCTGTGCACGACCAACGAAAGAGCCCACTTCTGACAGACCCCAGAGACTCCCCCCCCACCGCCAGCAATAACGCAACGGGGAATCTCCATTAGCCATGCAAGAGATAAAGTACTTGGAATGTGACGAATGACCAGCCGGCACAAAGGAAGACACAGGCAGGAGGACGCTGCCGTCCCAAAGGTCCCGCCCCTCAGAGCCAGGGCTCCCCGAGGCAACTGAAGCATTTACAGTCCACCGGCCAGCCAGCCCCCCAATACAGCTCCGGTTTCTGTCCATCACCATGGCACCTGCGCACCACTCGCAGGGTTTTGTGTCGGGGGTGGCAAGGCTGCCGTCCACGTGAAGCTCAAAGGCAGGGAGTGGGCGGGCGCAGGGGCTGAGCCCGCGCGGAGACAAAGCTGCGACACCCAGCAAGCACCCGAGAGACGTCTGTTAGACCCTACGGCCAGCAGGGGACACGCGCCTCACGCTCCCACTGAGCGCCCGTGAGGGCCCCTCCCAATGGGCGCGCTGCGCACGCCCCGTGGGGGCTCACTGTCGCCGGGTTCCTGCGTGCCCTCCAGCATGGCTTTGCGGAACACGGCGCAAACACGAAGTCGGGGCTCGGCTTCCCCACTTCTAACCCACAGCATGGCATCTCACACACCCCGCGCACACCGCAGGCCGCCCCTTCCTCCGGGGACCCCTGCCACCTGCGCAGGTGGGTTCGCATCTGACAGACGTTCTCAGCGGCCTGTCTCCAACAGCTTCAGGGACGCCACCCGGAAACCCCCACTCGGGGACTTCTGCCGGTCCGAGAGGTGAAAATGGCATCCTGGTGTGGAGATGAAGCTGACGTTGTGTGCGCCACTTGACCCAGAAATTCTATTTCTAACAGCTAGAGACACACACCCCTAGCCACCTGCAAAGCTGTTCGCTGCAGCAGTTTCCAGTACCAGAAAATAAAACAAAACAGAAATAACCTTCATGTCCTACATCAGGGGATGGGTTTAAATACGACAGGGTCACCGTGCAAAGGGATATTATATTGTAAACTGATGTCATAGAAAGACGTGCACGTTGTAATAGTAAGTAAAAAGAAGTCACAGGTGTCTGAACTATCTCATCATGCCCTGACTGGTGTGGCTCAGTGGACTGGGCATCACCTGCAAACTCAAAGGTCGCTGGTTCAATACCTGGTCAGGGCACGTGCCTGGGTTGTGGACCAGATCCTCGGTTGGGGACATACGAGAGGCAACCAATGGGTATTTCTGTGGCACATCGATGTTTCTCTCCCTTTTTCTCCTTCCCTTCCCCATTCTCTAAAAATGAATAAATAAACTCGTTAAAGAAAAAAGATTTTGTTTCTTGGAGTGAGTGCTACTGTTTCTGGGGGTGGGTACAAATACTTAAAAGTGTGGATCAGGCTTTGAAACTGGGTACTGAACAGAGGCTGGAGAACTCCGAGGAGCATAAAGAGCCTCGGTCGCCTCAACAGACTGTTGGTAGAATTCGGATTTAAGTTATTAAGTTGTCGCTTAGAAGGAAGTCGCTTTGGAGGAAAGGGGGCCTTTGTCAAATGGGGCGGGAGACGTGGCTGAGCCAGGTGGGAAGCAGAGCTTATAAGCGACGAACCTGCAGATTTCCAGGACGGCGTGCGGGACGTGACGGGTGTCTCCCGGCCGCCCACAGGGAAGTGCGGGAGGCCAGGCGTACACCGCGGAAGGGACTGGTGAGCCGAAACGGGTCTAGCACAGCGGCGCAGCCGCCGTGGCCTGTTCAGACTGCGGAAGATGCGGCTGCGCAGACTCCCTGTTAAGAAAGCATGCTCGACGCAGAGGGCCAAGGGTGTCGCCGGGCGGCCTGCAGCTGAACAGGTGCATCCCTGACACCTAGGAACAGACAGGGGTCACCCAGGAAAGACCCGTGAGCGCCCTCCTCTCTAATGGCGAGGGTCCCGTGACAAGCCTGGGAGACCCCTGAGGTTAACGAAGGTGCTGTATCGGCAGAGACGCTGCCAGCTTGGACTGAAGAGCGCAGACGCCGGATGAAAGGAAGGAAGGCGGTTGGAATTCTGGCACCGACAGGCAGGAAATGGGGTAATGGAGCTACTTGGCTTCACACAGGTGCTACTTTTAAGGTGTTTTGTTGTTTTTTTTTTTTTAAGATTTTATTTATTTACTTTTAGAGAGAGGGGAAGGAAGGGAAAAAGAGAAAGAGAGACATCAGTGTGTGCTGCCTCTCACATGCCCCCTACTGGGGACCTGGCCCACAACCCAGGCATGTGCGCCGACTGGGAATCGAACCAGCGACCTTTCTGTTCACAGGCGGGTGCTCAATCCACTGAGCCGCACCAGCCAGGGCAGCGCAGGTGCTCCTCTCCAGGAGAAAGGAAAAGTGCCGGCAGGGGCGGAGCCTCAGGCGCAGCAGGTTCGACTGTGGGTGCAGCGTGGCGAGTGGAGCCGCAGAGGAAATGGGGCGCTGCCCGGTTTCCCCGGGCCCCAGGCAGAGAGAACTCCCCCTGGCGGACCACACCCACGCCCCACTTAAACCTGGTTGAGACAACTTAGGTTGGACTCAGGGCTTCTGGGCTGACAAGATTCAGGTGGGACTTGGAGGGGGGCAGTGCTGGGGGGCGGTAAATGTATTTGCACATGACTGACAGAATTGTAGGGGATCAGAGGGCAGACTGCGGTGGACTGAATGGTGCCCCCCAAAATACACCCACCTCTAAACTACTGAACGTGCCCTTATTTGGAAAAAGGTCTTTGCAGTTGTAATTAAGCTAAGAGTCTTGAGATTCCAGATGACTCAGGGGAGATGCTAAATTCAGTAGCACATAGCCTTACAAGAGATGGACAGGAAGATGGGGGGCGGGGGAGAAGCCATGTGACCACGGTCACAGAGATTAGAGAGATGCAGCCATTCTCCAAGGAATGCCAGCAGCCCCCACGCTGGAAAGGCAGGAAAGGAATCTGCCCTGGAGCCTCTGAGGGGCACAGCCCTGCTGACACCTTGACTTCGGACTTCTGGCCTCCAGAACTGTGAGAATAAATTTCCGTCGTTGCAGGCCACCAAGACTGGGGCCATTTGTTACGTTGCAGGCCACCAAGACTGGGGCCATTTGTTACAGCGACCCCAGGAACGTAGTACAGGGGGTGCTTTGCTGGACCAGTTGTGCTCTGCAAACAACCTTGGGCTCCTAGGTAACAGTAACAGTGAAGCTCATTGTGTCTTGGGCTTGTTTTATCTGCTGCCCAAGCAGACATTCGTTTATTAAGAAAAGAGAAAAAAGATGCATTTCAAAAGTGCACAGCCCTGGCTGGTATGGCTCAGTGGATTGAGCACCAGCCTGCAAAACAAAGGGTCACCGGTTCAATTCCCAGTCAGGGCACATGCCTGGGATGCGGGCCAGGTTCCCAGTGAGGGCCGTGTGAGAGGCAACCACACAGTGATGTTTCTCTCCCTCTCTTTTTCCCTCCCACCCCCTCTGTCTAAAAAATAAATAAAATATTTTTTTAAAAAAGTGCAACATACATATTCATTTGAAAAACAAAAAGAACAGAATGAAGACTGTAAAAAGCCACCTGCTCAGAGACGCCTGCTGGAGACGCCACTTTCTGGCTTTCCGCCAGCTGACCCCCCACCCCCCCCTGCCCCCTGTGGTCCTGAACTTCCAACACCCGGCTGTGCCCCTGCCCCATTGTCCCAGGCACGGGTGCTGCTCCAGCCCATCTGCCCCACCAGCGCTCCCCAGGCCTCCCCGGCTCCAGACCAGCCACACCGCATGTCATTTCTAGGGCCTTCCCTTCCTGTAGCATTGGCCCTGGATCTGCCCCCACCCCGGGAACCAGAGTGGGCAGCGGTATCCCTACCCTCTTTCCTGGTCCCAGACCCTTTGCCTCGGGGCAACAGTGGAGCTTCCTGCCCAGAGCTGACCAGCCCTTCTGCAGCTAAACCACGACCTCAGCTCCCCCCGGAGAGGAAGCGTCCGACTAGCGCCCCAGGTCTTCCAAGTGGGCACTTTCCTCCCCCTACCTGGGAACACTTCCTGACTCCGCCTCCACCCAGCCCACCGTCCCCCACCAGGCACCAGCCCTCCCTGGCCTCCCAGATCCTGGCGCCAATTCCCAGCTCCCCTTAGGCTTCGCCATGCAAAAGACGGAAGCTGGACGCCTACCTCTTGCCATACACCACAATTATTCATTCAAAATGGATCAAAGACCTAAAGGTAGGAGTTAAAACTATGGAAATCTTTTTTTTTTTTTTTAAGATTTTATTTTTAGAGAGAGGGGAAGGGAAGGAGATAGAGACGGAGAGAAACATCACTGTGTGGTTGCCTGTCACACGGCCCCTACTGGGGACCTGGCCTGCATCCCAGGCATGTGCCCTGACTGGGAATTGAACCGGTGACCCTTTGGTTTGCAGCCCATGCTCAATCCACTGAGCTACACCAGCCAGGGCAAAACTGTGGAAATCTTGAAAGAAAAAAAAAAACATGGGCATAAATCTTCATGGCTTTTGGAACAGGCAATAACACCC